>VWPW01031908.1:188197-352319 GCA_013389825.1 Crypturellus undulatus
GGGCAGCAGCGCCGGGGGCCTGGGCAGCCACAGGCCGCGCCTGGGCCAGGGGGGCCCGGCCAAGCGTTGACCTCGGGCAGCCGCTCCTCATGGCCAAGCTGGGAACAAGTCCGTCCGCTCTCGCTGCGCCAGGAAACAGAGCAAGAGAAGTAGATCCTTTTATTTCTTTCTTCCTTTTCTTTCCTAAAATTAAAAAAAAAAAAAGAAAAGAAAAAGAAAAGACAAAAAAAGAAGTAAGACCTGGCTTGGTTGTTTTAAATATCTAACTCCAGTCCATGGAGCCAAGGTGGAACTGCACCATCCGCACAAGCCCAAGGGGGTAGATGCCCTACAGCAGCGCCTGGAGCAGGACGCCTTGGGCTCCCTATCTCCGGGTGAACACCCGGTTGCTGCACTGGTTGGCAGGTCAGCCCAAAAGCCACCGGGATGCAGTGGGGCTATGAGACGATGCTCAGGCACCGCTCAAACGCCGGGGTACGCACGGTGTGGAATTGCTGTTGCAGTAGACATGGTTGGACTTGGTATCATATTGATGATATGGTGTAGGGACCTAAATGCGAAAACTGGAGGATCTGGTGGGTTTCCACAGACAAAGGTGGTCCTTCAAAGACTCTAACAAAGCTCATGGTTACAAGATGACATTGCTCTATTAGGACTTTATTTTGCTAAATGGGACATGGACCTTCTCTGAAGGGAAAAGCACTTACACTCTCCTAAGTGGTGTTAAGTGCTCAGAAGCACAGGATGATTGGAGTAGTGCCATTGACCTTTTTCCTCACAGTTTTGCCATAGTTGTCACACAAGGTGGTAGTTGTAAGAATACTGTGTATCAACGATGTTGCTGTTGTGACTCCCCTGTGGCCACCAGAAGTTCTGTGAGAAACAACCTTGACCAGAAAAAAGTTAGTGATACAATTGCATGTTAGTAACTTCTGAGATGCGTGGAGGATCTTTGCCTGGTCTTGTCTAAGTTCTTAGATTTTCTTAGTTACGGAAAGAAATAAAGCTAGTACTTCTTGGGTTAAAGGTAGCCATGTTGTTTCAGCTCCTACTCATTGTCTTAAATTTCTGATCTTTTAAAATCTTTGAGTTATTACAAGACAATATTTGGCAACTGACTGTTGGCTTTATGGCATGTGAGTGATGTTGCTCAAGCAGTAACATGGCAGGAAGATGTTCCGTGAGGCAGCAGACTTCTGACCCAGTACTCTGCTGCAGTCAGGTTTTGGCCCAGTCATTTTGCAGACATTTGTAGGGATGAGTGTGAAGCCATTATCAGGTACATGGTGAACAGCATCACTTTCTTTGTTATTCTGTTTGCATTTATCCGTGCTTTTTATTGTGTAATGTGGAAGAAGGTATCCACCAGCACAGGTAAGTGGAAATATGGCTATTCGTTTCCTGTTTGGGACGTTTGGAGTGAATATGACCTTCTCATATGTGGTGTGCTTTGCAAAATCTTCATCTACCTCTCAGACATGTGGAAAAATTATGTACAGGGCTCAGATGATGAATCCAGCTACATTCCGCATCTTCACTATGAAGTTCTTGTGATAGAGGTCAGAAGAAAATGTGTAGGAAGCTGAAGTGTTTTTATGCCTAATAGGTAGCAAGTTTGCAGATGGCAGCTTTATTTAAACAACTCAACTTTGCTTCTTCCCATCCCAGAAACCCAGCCTCACCAAAGGAACTCATTAGAAAGGCGCTCGTATAGAAGGTGATGTCCAATACCAGTTAGACATGCATGAGATTAAGCTGTTCCCACCAACGCTTTACACTTTCAGAGCTGACACCTCATTTCTAGCTCAGATACACCATTGTTTTCTATCCTTCTTTTGAGCAACTGAAAAATTATGAGGATGGCAGGATGACCAATAAACGGTTTCAAGATTTATCTTAAATATGTTATTCTCCAGGATAAGTTTATGGAGTATTTCAAAGCTATACTACCCTTGATTCCTCTTCGACTCTGTTAGTAACATCTGTGTCCTTCAAGGTTTCTTACTGAACTCCAGCAACGAGTCAATACTAATTTCCTCTGCAATCTTGAGTATTTAATGCTGGCTGCAGAATTATTTTTATTATAGAAGGTCGTGGTCCGGGAGCTATGATAAACCACATAAGAAAGTAGAGTGTGCATTACCCACACTAATTTTTGTTCATGCATTGGTGGCACTCAAGAAACTTAATGCAATATAAAATCTAAAATTTTAGAAATAATGTGACTATTTCTCCTATTAGTCCATCTACTTTATATTGTCATCTTAGTTTAGAAGATTTTTCAGTCTTTTAAACTTAAATTCAGTGAATATCTTTATATTGAAGCTAATTAAGACCACAGAAAAAATAACCTAAGTATTCTATTAACTGGGTGCCTTTTCCAGTTAGAAGTGGCTTCAAATCTTCTGAAATGTTTTACTAATGAACTAGTTGACCATGAAATAGTTCCTAATTTATTCTAGCAATTAAAGAATATCTATCGAGAATTGTGTGTTTACCGGTAGTCAGTTCTACATTTGTGTAGAACCTGGACACTTTTCATCTAAAGAGAATCACTTCCATTACATGTGAGAAAGGTACATGTTAATTTTGAAAGAAAACCCTTGAAAGTTTTATTTTGGGATAAACTTTTTAACCTTAACAATAAGGAATGTTGTCTACATATTTATATATAATTCTCAAGCTGTATGAAACGTTGGTTTGACTTTGTTTGACTTCCACATCCTTGGGATTTCAAGCTTTTCTGAATGAGTAGAAGAGTCATGGAATATTCCTTCATCTTGTCTCTCTCATAGGAGTTAATCTGATAAATATTTAAGTACTATGCTGCATATTCCTTAGAATTAACAAATTGTTAATTGTTAATTAAAGTACAGGACTGGAAAAAGGTATCTGCAGTGGCCTTCCTTAAGACATTCCTATTCTACTTTATGATTCAAATAGATTTGTGGGTGTGTTGGTAAAAAATCTCATTAATTTTTACAACAAGCAGAAATGGTAATGTATCTGAAAGTAACAACTTTGTTGACTCATCTTAAAGTTTTTACCAGTGCTTTGCAGTAACATTTTGAATTCTCCATCTTGAATTTGGTTCCCAAATAATCTTAACACAAACAATTCTCTCAGAAAGGCTGTAGTATTAAAATATGTAACATAATTTTACAGGAAAAAATATTTAATATGGACAGGGCACCTATTTTATTTCCCTAGGATGGAGCATCCTGTTTAGTGCAATAAAATTCAACTTTATTGACGAATAAGTTATCAATCCAAAAAAAAATTAGCTCATGAAGCTGATAATTTTTCATTTAATGTTTTGATTTCTATTTCTCTCTAGATAATAAACACAATTATACATTCAGGGACAATGATGTTGAAATCTAAAGTGTTATTTTAACATTGTGTCAGATTATATTACAACACCTTAGGGGAGTGATCTAAAGATTATAGCTAAGTCTCTGAAATGGACTGTCACATGCATATATTTCTGGATCACAATAATAAAATCACTTTTAAAACTCAATAATTTCTGCATTGAAGTGTTCTCTGTTGGGAAAAGTGACATTTTTAAAAATGACATCTCCTTAAAGTTATCTGATGCCCATGGATAGGAGACTTGTCCACCACAGCGACAAGTTTCAATTAAATCTTATGTCTGTTTATACAGCTGTGTAATAATGAGCTGCAGTTTATTTTAGCTCATGTGATCCTGCAGAAAGATAGCTTATTTCCAGATAAGTTACAACATCTCTCCATTATACCTGCTCTCAGGTACCAGCAAAGTCAAAACTTGAAGATAATACTGGCACAATTTGGCCTGCTGAATCCTTATTACATGTGCGAACGTGCACATCAGAGAGAACACGGCTGAGCTTTTAGATGGTAGGTTTGGTTTGAAGAAGCTGAGCTTGGAAAATATTTTTATTTTACAAAGTGGGGAACTGCAAGCTGGTGAGCGTTGTGGTTTTCCATCACACATTGTTTTTAAAGGAGTCACTTTCTAGAAGAGAGTCATACTTAAACCTGTTTATTGAAGAAATCTGGAAAGCAGAAATCTATTTTTAAAGTACTTCACACACATATCCACTATGGCAGAGATGATTTGCAAGAAGGCAGGATTCTAAAGTAGACATTACTATTTCACAGCAACTTCAACTTAAATCAGTGACTTTACTGGCATAACAGTTCAGTGTTGAGGGAACAAGGGTGATGTCACAAGCAGAAAATAGGGGCATGGGGGTGCAGGGAATGTAGAACAACGCTAGGATCTACTCCTGCTGTAAAATGGGAAGCTATGGATGTGATGCCGACTTCAGTGATATTAGGCATATTCCCAACAGCCAAGCAACTGCTTATCTTTAGGTAGCACTATAGCTTTTTTCTAGTGGAAAAACTTTATCAACAGCTATTTTGAAGAATCAGCTCTTTATCCATGCACTATTACAGAACTATTATCAAAATCAGTCTTTATGAAGACAACTGGTCTTCATATAAAATAAGGTCTTCATATAATTGGTCTTCATATAAAATTATATATAATATAATTATATATATAATATATATATATAATAAAAAATAAGGTAACTTGTGAGCAATGCTATACTCAGTAGGAGTCTCACTGCTTCAAGAAACGTTCCAGAATTCAGTTCCAAATCAGTGCGGTTTGCATACAGTGCAATTTGCATGCAGTGCAGACAGTGGTCTTTAATCCTAAACTGAGCAATCATCTGGCCAATAGATTAAACTGAGATATAAAGCTCATAATGCAGAGTTAACCTGAGGCTCCTTCAACCCACATCCCACAGTTCCCTACATTAAAATTACCAAGTTTCAAAAGTGTTACTGGATAAGTCTGTCGATTTTCATTATCTTACTATGAAATTCCAGCGTGGAGCTGCCTATGGAACATTACAATGCACATAATGACCGTCTTGTTTACCTGCAACGTCACTGTGCTACCACTACTCCAACTTCCTCATTACACTGCAGACTGCTTGGCTTATTTTGGGATACTGAAAGGCAATCAAGTGTAGTTTATACTTAAGAAAATACTCATCACAAGCATCTCTGGCTTGGAAAAGTTACTGAAAACACACTCTGGAACACGCACGTACATGTACATGTAACTATGTGGAATGAAGACTCTCCCAGCCAAAGACACTGACCTGTACAGGTTTCCCCTGATTGCCCTGGTTCCATGTCCCATTTACCTATAAGAGGATAAAAACAATGTAACTTCTTGTAATGCTTTGTGCAACCATATTTTACTTTGGATTTGGTCTTTAGTTCAGTATTAAACCAGTAGTTTTCTTATTTATTATAAGTCATTATTTAGTAATTGTTTCTGAAAGCTAAAATATTTGGAGAGACTAGTTCAAATAATAGCAGAACTTAAATGTGATCTAATATTGAGAAAAATTGGCTGCAGTTTTTTTTTTAACATCAATGGAGTAATTGTGATGGCTAACTATGCTGTAAATAGTGTTTCTTTGTCCATTCATTTGACTTGAGCTGTGTTACAGTGTCTTGGCTGTGTACATTTTCATCAATCCCTTTTTTCCCCCTCCCTATCCATATATTTTTCAAACAATTTTTGCAGTACATTTTATGACTCTGGCATCTTGACACTGACAAAATAGATTAATTAAAGAGTAACCTGTTCTTTATGTCTAAACTTTTAGTACCATTTACTATATCAAACAGTTTAATATGAAATATTTGTAACATAAAATGTAATGGTAATGAGGTATATGAATGCTGTCTTGCTTTACATTCAGGAAAATAAGAACATTCTTCTCTTTTCCACAAAAGGAAAATTGTCCTTTTGGCCTGTTTATTACCAATGTCACACACTCTTTGTTTATTATCAAAACTTCAGGCTGGTAATATTGTAGGGCTGAAGGGAAATTTACATGCTTTCTTTCGTTACACAGAGAATATGTAGGTTTTAGTATTATCTCATTATCAATCAGGATATAAGAGAGTCAAGGATCTATTCAGTTTCTAAAAACTTTCTTGAGACATGGATGTGATTGACCTGTATAGGAAGAAATTATTCTCGTGGCTTCCTCAAGAAGGAGGAATAAATTGACTACTGCCATCCTGTGAATGGTAGCGATGTCATCAGCAGACTACAACAAATCATTAAACACAGTATCTGTCGGAAATACAGTTCTCAGAAAATAACAGTTGCCCCACTTGACTTTGCTAGATTTCTCAGAGACCAGCCACGAAGCTCACAGCCCATTCCTAAAGAGGGACAAAATGGGGACAATGAGGATATTCTCTTCCATAATGCACTCCCCTGTATTTACTTAGATTGGTAGATTTTATTCAGAATTCTCTTAAAATAATGTAATCACTTACATTTGCTCAGCACCCAGTGGACTAAAAAGGGATCCAAGGAACTACACAGCAGGGAGCATGAGCCTCATTGTATGCAAATTAACAGCACCTATAAGAATAAACCAAATTAGCAGATACATGGGAATGTATCTTGGTTTGGAAAAGAGTTAACATGACTTCTTGGAGGAAAGTCACATCTCTAAGACGTCCTAGACTCAATGAACATGGGGATCTCAATGCTTCTGGATGGTGCAAGTGGATTTTCAAAAAACCTTTTGACACTATCCCAAAGAAGAAGATCTTATGGAAAAAAACAAAACAAAACAAAAAAAATCCCTGTGGCACAGGAGGATTGGTCATCTGGACTATTTGTTTCACAGAGAAGAACGAAAAGAAGCAATGAAGAGAGATTATGACAGAGTTCCTAAATGTCAGTGCTGGGACCTGACAGTGCAGGTGCAACAAAATTGGAAACTATTTGAAAATAATTGCATTTATTGCTGATAATTTTCAGATTATTATTAGCATTGTCAAGAGGAAAGTCGACAGTGAAGAGCTGGATGATAAAATAGCAATTGAAATTAGGTGTTTATAAATGCAAGGTAATGATCAGGGGAAAAGCAATCCTGACTATGCGTGCATAGCAATGAGTCCTTCCTACAGTAGCCATTACCATTCAGGAGCAGATCATGGAATCAGTGGGAAAAGTCTTTGGGTGTGTCTGTGCTGGGACTTAATTGGGATCAGGTGCGTGTTTTCTAAGTGAATCTCCCTCTGATTCCTGTTTACTGCACCTCGCCTCGCATCACCAAGCAGTCTTGGGGAGCAGGGACTGCATTCCTTTCAGATGAAGCCAAACTGGAAAACGTGCTCCAGTTCCTAACGGGTATCCAGGCCTTGGGATAAGCCGGGTACCCAGTTAACCTCCTGAGCTCTGGGTAGTGGAAATACCAGGTCCTCAGTGCTGATTGCTTCATTCTATGGGTTTGCTGCTACTTGCCAATCCAGATGAAGTCTTTGATAAAACCATATCGGTATTTAAGCACAAACAGAATTTTGGAGTTATGAAAAAAGGAACTGAAGATGAAAGAGAAGAAAATCATCATTACATCACTGGGGAATCCAGTTACATCATTGTGCTTCCACATCCTCAGGAACACAGCAGAACTGGAAGCCACACAGAAAAGGGCAAGTGAGGCCTTGCAAGGTATGACTGACTGACTGCCGCTGAAAAGATACCTTACGCTAACTTTCTGGCCAGCAGACAAGGTGATCGAGGAAGATATGAATGGCATGGAAAAGACAAATGGAGGTGATTAGTTAATCCAGTGATGAATGCTGTTTCTTATTGCACAAGAAAAGACACGCAGCAAATGAAATAATCAGGCAAATAATTGAGACAAAGGAAATAGTTCTTCACAGTATTTAAATCTGGTAACTCATTGTCACAGGATACTGGGGAAATCAAAACTCTCAAGTGGTTTCAAACAATGGTAAAACAGCTTCTTGCAAGGTAGACCCGTTTATACCTTTCAGCACAAAAAAATCCTTACACTGCTAATTGCGAGGAGCTAGGAGGGTAGTCCAAGGACAGTGCTTACCCTACAGACACTGTTTTCCTAAGCATCCAATACATTTCTATTGGAATATGTAAAATGTGGAGCTAGATGGACCTTTAGTCTGACCCGGTATGGCAGTCCTTAGTTTTGTATATATGGCAGTCATTAAACAAATACAAATATTGACTAAGGTGTTGATACAGTCTGCAGAGATCACAAACATACTGGCCTGACAAGTTGTACTCTGGTATTGTAATAGATGATCTTTGCTAATCTAGTTTGCATTGCAAACTAAAGGACAGATCAGAATAGTGGGTTCAGTCTCTGACACAGAGAAAATCAGTTTCTATTTTAGAGACCCCACAATCTAGACTTCCAACAAGATGCAACAGGTGGAAGAAGCAAACAAAAGAGTAGAAGAATGGAGGAGGTGATGAAGTAATGTTAAAACAAACACGCACAATAAAAAAAAAAAAGTGTGGGCTCTTTGCCATAGTTCTGCCTAAAGCTGGGGTAAGAGGGATGACAGAAAATTAGAAAACATTTGAGCAGATGCGTGGAATGAAACTTCTCAAATAGGTATCATTAGAAATTTGCATTAATGAAAGAAAATATTTCTAATGAATGAAAATAGCTGTTCCTATTTTATAAGGAAATCATTTCAAAATTGAAAATGGCTTATTCATAAATGTGTACATTTTGTATTTTGGATGATCTTCATAGGTTATCCTAATGCTGTAGAAGGTTGTTTGTATACCATTATTAATCTTTAAAGGCCTCATCAGAATAGTAAATTCTGTAAATAGAAGAGTCACTGACTTTTAATAAATCTACCAACTTGCTATTTTGTTATTTTTCCTGTAAATTATGATTACTAATATAATGAAATGTAAACAGTCTAATCTTTAACTGACCAGTTCCAATTGTCAAATCCTTTCAGATACACCAAAATTAACTTTTTTTTTTGACACCACTTTGTACTCATTGCTATGACCAGTGATGATGTAAACTGTGCTCAGATGTCAGCCTTAACGATGAACGAGGAAGCTTTGCTTATATATTGTTTTAGTGTTAGTTTTAAGAAGGGGATTGCAGAATAATCTATGACGCTATATAGCTTTTTAAAAATATATTTTGTTTTGAATATTCTAATGGATTTCTTTGAAATGTTATGCAGTTGAAATTTCCTCCAATAATATTTTTGCAATTGTTAAATCTTTTCCCTTTTTGGAGGAGGTGCTGTTTAGCAGAATACAAAACCATATTATCACAGTAATGCATCTGATGAATTATTCTTACAAAAATATTTTTTCAATCTATTTGCAATAGGTTATCAGGTATTTTAGCATAAGAAATATGATAAGATGATGTTGGAGAATTTCTGCTAAATATGCAAGCAAAATGCACAGTAAAGCTTGCTAGGTGTTCAGGCTCTTTGAATCCAAAGGATTTTGGTCACAGACTTACTGGTGTTTGAAGCAAAATAGTGGAGTCTAGTCCAAAGATAAATGCATGTTTTTAGGATGATACAGGGTGAGAAGGCCTTCTTAGATGAGAAGTAGTTGAATGTGATTTCTTCTAACCAAGCAGAGGAAGTAACGACGTTCTTGGTTCAGTTATGGCAAGACCTAAGAGTGTTGCTTAAATTAAATAGCAACAAAAACTCATCATAGGAAAGAGGATGGAGACATTCTGCATCACAAATTAAGGACTAGGAATTATAACAAAAAGCACAATTATTAATGGAAATGTCTCCACAAAACTCCAAGGGAAATAACGCAGAAGTTCCTGAAACAATAATAACAATCGTGACCGATGAGGGACAACTGAAACTTTGCGCTTTGCCCAAAGTAACTGGAAACTAGATTATAACAGAGTCTGGGTCCACAAACTCAAGTCTTTTTGCAAAATTGTTATAACAGCTGAAAATCAGATTCCGCTCTTGTACAATTAAACACTACATCTGGCTCATAATTTCTTTCTGTGCTGAAACGTCAGAACTGATGTACTATAACAGTCAGAAAAGGATATTGTAGAGATGAAAGGAGCATGACAAAGTTTTTTCCAAGTAATAAGTACTACTTACCTGATACAACAATATGCTACAGATCAATAATAGTAGTACATAATAATACACAGTATTTATATAATACATAATAATATACAGTATTTATATAGTTGACAAGTTACACAATAGCATAGAGTCAATGTTAAAAGTAAGAAAATGAAAGAAGCAATGGCATCAGCTCCAGATCTCTGGCAGCTGAAGTGCAGAAGTGAGGACTTGTTAGTAAAACCTTTGTGCATTTAGCACACCCTAGGTGTTGGTGCCAATGGAGCTAGATATGAGCAGTTCAAGAGGTCCCTTTTTCTAGGGTGTATAAGGCACCAGCACTGCAGACCAAGACATCCCAAGCAAAGATTACAGTCCAGATTTAAAATGCATGGTTTTTCTTGCTGGTATGGAAAAAATGAGTCATTTTGAGGGCACAAGAAAACAAACAGGACCTTGAAACTTGAACCATTACAGTCAAAAGCAGCCATAGAATGTAAAAGAGCTAGAAGATAAAAATTAATTAATGCAACTTGCAGAAGAGCAAGAAATTCAGTGACTGGCAAAAGGAAGACCAAAAAATACATGTGTTTGGAAAAAGAATGGAGAATCTCCAGCAATACTGATGTACAAGAATTAATGGACCTCAGAGTAAAGCACCTCTAAAGGAAAAAATGAGCAATAAACACAGCGCTCTATGCTGTGTGGCTTCTGAAGGGGCATCACAGAAGTTTTAAGATTACAACTTATTTTTGGAAATGACAAAGGGGACAAGAAAGCAGTAAGAAATACTGTGTGGAAATGGTAACCTGTCAATGAACAAAGAAAGAAACTAGACTCTACAGTAGAAATGCAGGATGACTTCATTTCCATCTTTGTATATAAGAACAGAGAATGAGACTTAGACAGTCTCATTAGACATAAACCGGACAACTGAGACTGAAATGTTCCTTTTACTTACCCCTATGGCCTGATACTGTCTAATGTTCAACAGAAGCCCCAGTCATGTGTTCATGTGTCTGCTGATAACACAAAAAAGATGCATCGGGAACCCCAGAGAAGGCTGTGTTGGATAACACTGTATTTGTATTGGGGAATTTGTGTGCTGGGGAATTTGTGTGCTGGGGAAATAGCTTCTTTCCTAGTTCAATCCATAGAAAGGCTCCATTTCTTATCGGCATAAAAAGATGAGGGAACCTGAAGTATAAACTCAACACCAACCTAAGTGCCAGGTAGGCTGCCTGAGGGTTCTGCCCTCGTGTCCCCGGCCAGCAAGGATTGTGCGGATGCCACTGGAAGCAGCTTCATCCATCTCCTGACTGTTTTCCTTCCCCTGCTGCCTTCTCCCCAGCAATGAATGGCTTCTGGTGCCTTTCCCATGCACTGGCATGCACTTGCATCAGATGACAGGTTAAAGCCCAAGTGCCAAGGTGGCCTTGTCATCTCTCCCTGCTGACTAAGACCTCCACAAACAGTATGTTGCATGGCATTTATCAAATGGATCAAGATAACAAAAATTCCAAGCCAACAGGAAGACACCTCGTTTTCTTTCCTTTTTTAGCTTGTACACATCACAAGCTTTGGATTCTCATCAATCTTTTGTTAGACCAACAGAACATCCTTCCACCCAAGACCTCCCCTGCTCAGTATGTGGACTGCCTGTCATAGTTCTTGTCATAGTTCTTGTCATAAACTTCTACAAAATGTTGTTTTTACTGTCTCAGAAAGTGTCAAGGAATGGCCAGAATTGATGGAAGACTGTTCCTCCTAATGGAATAACATGATCTCCAGCTTTGTCATGAGAGCCACAAAGGATGCCGGATCTGTGCCCTACGTTGTTTGACCATCCTACAGTCTGGCTTTCTGACCTGACATTACTTAGAGTTATTTCCAGTGAGTGCCAGTGACAGCACCTCTCTCAAAGAAGTGGTGTCAACTATTGCAGTGTGTGCATGGTTTCCAGTTATTGACAAGCTGCTGTGGGCTGTGATTTGAATCGTTCCACAATTGCTGCTGTTATTTTCTTTGCTACATCTGCTCATATCAAATACCACTGACAACCTGCTGTGTTTAGAAGACAAAGACAGGTCTCTTTTTATCATGAACTGGACCTTCTATTTGTACCATGAATAATGCAATTTTTCTCATGTGCTGTTAACAGCTGCACTTATAGCCTGTTTAGGATACATGAAAAAAGGTCTTGCCTACTGAACAATTAAAATGTGTAGGCTACTCGTTCACTTTGGGCATGCAACCATACCACTGCTGTTTTATCTTAGAGTATTATTCACCCTTTGATTTTCTACAGTCCCTTTCAAGATATGTATCCAAAGCACAGTTCACAAACCAAGGAAAACATTCTTTAAAGCTGTTATATCCCCAAGACACAATTCCTTGGGAATTTCTAGTTTCCTATGTTAAATTCTTAAGGTTTTGTGCAGTTCAGAACAGCTTTAACGGCACTTTCTCTAAACACCTTTCTTGCTCCACGTCCACCTGCTCTTGATCCTGCTACCTCCATAAATGGCCATTCCAACATGAAAAGCATCTGCGTGAATCACAGGCTGAAAGTTAATGGCAGCTGCATGCAGCGTTATGCACTGAGGATGTTTCTCTAGTTCTGAGCATTGCAAAGGCCTGCCTTGGATGTCTATTTAAATACATATATATATTCAAATGTATGTGTGAGGGGGTATTTGGGACTGTCTACTGGATGGTTAATATTTGATACATGACTTATTCAATATTTGTAACTAAACCTGAGTAGTAAGCCTCAAGGTTAACAGGGGAACTGCATGATAAGCCTCAGGTCTAACAGAGGAACTGATAGCAAGACCTAGGTTTTTATCCCTCCTCTGATTATTCAGCAGCGTAATGCTGCCGTGCACTCAAAATGCAGTGTAATTGAATGAGACAGAACACAAATAAGACTGCACTACAGTCTTTTTTGCTGTTATTGTTTTCCTTTGCAGCAACTAGTGTTTAGCTCCCTTTCTAAGACAATTTCTTGAATCTCTGACTCAAACGGAGACATCTCTGAATGGGGTGAACTGGTAGCTGCAGCACTTCTGGGACAGAAACTGCAAGCTGTGAGCAGAATGTTCCCCTTTTCAAGCAGGGGGGGCAGCTGCTTTCGATCTGTGGCTTCTCGCTGCTATTGTGCGGGGGAATCGCACTCCGCGAGTTTCGCGAGCCACAACAGAGAGCAAGTAAAGCTGTGGCTCATTTAGGACTGGGTGCTATTTTAATGAGCTTAATAAATCCTATCGAGAACTGAGAGTTTCTCTAGAGAGTTCTCAGTCCTGCAAAGCAGAGCTCCCCATTTGACCACCAAGCCTTGCACACTCCTGATGCTACAAAAACTGCACCAGGTCTAAGCAGCACCAATTTCGGCAGTACCAGTAGCCCTAGTGTAAGTGGTTCTCCCCGTTCAGCAGCTGTTTTCATCATGAAGTTGCTTAGACTTGCTTTGAGCAGAGTGACACTGCACAGAATGGCTTCCTCGGCCCCAGGTCACCACGAGGAGGTGACAGGAGCCCCAAGGAACACACTCATGCAGAAACAAACTGATTTTCTTTGTGAAATAAGCACCCATAGAAGGCAGGGGGGTGGCATTTCTGTTAAGCAAACTCATCGTGTGGTAAAGCTAAATGTTAACACTGTTCTTGGAAAACATGATGGCAACGATTTGTTTCATTTGCTGTATGGATACTGACCTTCAAAACACAAAATATATCACAACCCCATTTATCTCACTTTTAGGAAAGCAGGATAGAAAGGGATGTCATTAATTCTACAGTCACGTCACAGAATCACATCAAGAGAGGTGGTTTCTGGATCAGATTCCATCTTAAAATGAGCAGGGTTCACACCTTCTCCCCCTAAAATTAAAGGATGCTTCTGAAAAGGATTTCTAAGACCAGTCATGGTTAGGGCTGAAAATGCACTGGAAGAAAGCCTGAGCCAGCCAGCAAACTCTGATGCAGAAAAAAACATTCACCATAGAAACCTAAAAATGACTCAGAATGATGAACTGGTATCATTTAAAAAAAAAAGTACTATCATACCTATTTGCTGGCCACAGGACAGTTTTATTAATGGAGACAAACTGTAAGTTATATATTATTGGTCCGTCTACTTTGCAAAACTCAAAAAAAAAACCCCTTTTATAAAATATTTCATTGTGCTTTAATACCAAAAGCTGTTAAGTATGGTAGGCAAACCAAGAAAATTAAAAGCTCTGGAGCTAAATGTGTTTATAAATGTCATCAGAAATACAAAACTTCAACTAATCGGGTTGACCTTGCTCTTTAAGGTGCTGGAGAGACTGGGTTGTGCATAGCTCTGCATAGAGCACTGTTTAAATAACGTATCAGAATTTACCAGTGGTGCAATGCCTTGTGACTTCTACTAAGGCACAATCTGTAGTTTTCGACACAGATGATTAGGGAAAGATCTGATATACTAAGTTCTCGTGTTACGTGGGAGAATATGTAATTTACATATATTTAAAAAATGTTATACTCCTATCCATTAAAGCTATCTTACCTTTATTTTTATGAAGCCTCTTTAAAATAATTTTCAGGTGTTTAAAAATAAAACAGAAATACCCAATGGTCTGGCTCTTAAATGAAAATATTCCCTGACTTTTCATGGTGCAGAAGGTCATGGCAGTCTAATCTACTACAAAAGAACGAAGGCACCCTGGATCCCAGCAGAACTGCTATACCATTCCTTACAATAGATTGTGCTGCTCATAGTTTTTTGTGCGTGCAGCTTAAGGAACTACTAAATCTTTCATGTGACACGCACGTAGGACAGTCACTTTTGTTCCTAGCAGGGACGTATAATTTAGGCAATATCTACAGCAATTTCAAAGTCATTTCTAATCGCAGACTCGCTCACTGTACTCTGAAGGCTCTAAAGAACCTCTTGGTGTGCGTCCAGCCCTTTCCATGTGCCTCCCAACCATCATCATCCCCTGCCCTTGTGCTCCTGTGTGGAGCTGGCCCTTGTGCTTGGGAAGTCATCGGGCAGTCCTGCAACCCCACTGCCGCTCCAGCACCTCTTTGTACCACCTCCAGCCAAGGGGAGACAGGTTGTCCTCAGCTTTGTCTTGAGATTTGGCTTCACAATTGAGGAGCTTTCCCTATAATATATTTAGGGTCAGGGAAGCGTAGCTGATATACTTTAATCAGTGAATTGAAGTGAATTCACACTTTAACCAGTGAATTCACACAAAGGTTCCCTGAACAAACTCATGTGCCAGTAATGCAAACTACTGCCTGAACGCGCCCCATGGAGTTCCCTGATCGCTGAAATGCAGAACTGCATTATTTCAGTAGAAGCTGATTCACCAGTCATGAATTTCATTTCAGAAAATGATGTAATTTTTGGTTCACTGTCTGCTCTGAAGTGTGACAGCAGCTCTTTTACATACCCCAACAGTCTCAACAAACTTTCATACGAGACTGAGGGTTGAGATGAAAGTGTTGTTGCGTCTTCATTTCCCTCAGCCCATTTTATGTGTCTAGTGAATGCTTTGAGGGTCAGCACGAACAACACCCCTCATATTTTGGAGCATCAATTCTGGCAATTCTCAAGCTAACAAGTCTCGAATGCACTTTAGCCTAGTAAAAAGAATAAATAAACTTACCAAATTCAAATCTTTTAAGCTCACTCCTTATATCTGATTAGTGCTTTACATTAATTCTTTCAACACACTCCTAAAGCAACTACTTGCATTCTAATTGGTTTAATTAGTATTTTTAAACATGTAGTGTGTATTTTAAACACTAAAGCACTAAACATTTTTACTCTTTAAAGGCAGATTATTAATTTTTTACAGCATGTGTGACTTTCATACGTGACCTGTTTTTAAGGTTTTGCACTTAGATTATAACTCTAAATAAATTCAGAGAAACATTTAGCATTCGGATTTTTCAAAAACCAATGAGAATATTCTTGTCCTGTTTCAGAAAGAAGGGGTACGTATTTATGCATTTTGTAGACAGATGTGGGCAATTATGTAGCTATACGCAATAACCCAGTGTAGCACAGGGAAAACTGTTCTCCTTGTCCATATGACTGAACACATGGGTAAAGATTTAAGACAATAAGTAATAAACTTTTTTTGCATAGCAAGATAAATTGGGGTACAGAATCGCATAGTGAATATTTTCCTTTTACCTAAATTTTACTTTTTAGTCAATATTGTCCCTTCTTTAAAAGGTACATTATTTTTTCTAAGCAATAAAACAAAGAAAACAACTGGCTAGTATTGATCTGTTGAATGCAAATGTCATAGTTTATGCACATAATAAAAATGTTCTCCCTCAAAATTGCATAAAATTCATTGGTTTGAACTTTAAACACAGGTGATAAACCCTAACATTTGGGATGGAGTTCTGGAATATGGTTTCTGAAGCAGCTACAAAATTTTAGACTGAGCCAGCATATTAGTGCCCAAATTTTATAAAACTTATGAAATATGGAGGCCATCTGTTCAGTTAGCTGCATACTACTTTGCAAAATTTAAGGACTGGAAAATTAAACTAAGATATGAAAGGATCCAGTGGTTGGAAGTTTACCCTATGTAAATTAGAGATGAGATGCCCATTGAGCATTAAGGTTATAACACTTTATTTATAGCACTTAGGAAACTTCACTAAAGGCAATAATGTACTTTCAACCAATCCCTTCAGATTAAGATTCAATGATTTTCTAACAGATGTGGTTTAACTAAATCAGAAGTTGGGACCTGATGCAGAACTGCTAATGAAGATGATTCCTTTGCAAGCTGAAACAGGCTAGATGAAAATAATTGTCCCTTCTGGCCTTAAAATCTGTGAATCTGTAAGTCCTCCCATGATAGATAAATAATCACATCTGGGCCATCACACTGAGTAAGAGCATAGGTTCCCCCTGTGTGAACAATGCTGCTTCTGGTGGCACGGCTACTTACTCTATGCCTTTGTATACAGAATTTATTCTAGTTCTGTGCTCTAGTTCTTGTCAAAATATTATCAGGAAGTTGAATCCCCAAAGGTTTTATAGCCAGAAACCAATATTTTGTCAAAAATAAAGAAAAAATTGTAACAAAAAGAAATGGTGATATCATGTCATACATTCTGGAGGTTCATTACTATTTTAATACATTTGTATTTTAATTTTCAGACTTTCACTACACAATAAACTTACCTAAAAATCTCAAACATGAGTCTTTTTCACCATTATCCTAGTTATTCAAACTTGCCTTTTAAAATCTGCACTAGCTGCTTGTAATCAAGTGCATCAATGGCATCAACAAGGCAGAACTTGTCATTCTGTAAAGACAGTGTAGCATATGATTCTGCATGTTTTGTATTTGCCCTGTGCTGCACAGTACGTGTTTTGAACACTGCACACGACATGCAACGGCCAAGGGCAAGGTCTTTTCCTCAATAACACTGTATTTTTACAGTGCAGAACCAGCATCTTTGCTTTTGCTGCTCACTAGCAATAGTGAACACTGATCTGACAATGACTCCATACTGCATTTTGCTACTGGCACATTCTCACCATTGCATCCCATGAGCAAGTAGAACTACACATTAAAGGCAAATGCTCATTGCTCTAAGTTCTACTGTTTTGTTGTTAAATAACAGTAAAGGTCATTAGTATCCAGGAAATACTATAGATTTGTATGGAAGTAGTAACTCAAAGTAATAACTGGGGAAGTACAAACTCTCTTGGAAATTCTTCAATTATTTGAAGACAAATCACCGCTTTCAGTGTTAGTCATTCACCTGCAACCACCTAAAGTAGTTGTTTCATTGGAATTAAAATAAAATTTAACCATGTGCAAATCATCTTGAAACCTTCAATGTATCTCCCTAAAATACAGTTATGCTTATCTAGAAGTGTAATTAATATCCCTATAAATAAATATCCAGCAAGGATGAGGTTAATGCTCCTATTAGGCTGCAGCTGAGAAACACTTCCGCCAATATTTGTCAGTGCAAGAACTACTTGCATGTTTCCCCTTAGCTTTGTGGCCGGTGCACAGTGGTTTAGCCTTCTTGGATTCAAGATGACTTTAATTCCTTCAGATTGGATGCAGAGCAATTGCACAGCTGCTATCATGGAGTGCCTTGTGTGTTCACACCCTAGTTCACCGCATATTCACTTGTTCTGCTCATACAGGAAATACTGGAAATTCATACAAACATTGAAAACACAGCCTATTAAATTGTAGCTTCAATTGGGGATTACTACTTCAGAATGTATCTCATTTAGTATGAAAAACTGCCTATTAAATGACTAAAAGAAGATTCTTTTAAAACCCTTGTGATCAGCTGACCTGCAACTTGTCTCTCCCTATTACATCTCAGAGGGTAGATGACTTTTGCAGTATGACCTCAAAGTCAACAACTCTTGATGGTATCAGGTCAGGGAAAGAAGGAAGTTCAGAGCTGCTTGTGGGAAACTCCCTTCCAGCAGCCCAGTAAGTCTAAATGCAGCTTGACTGAGTCAGTTCATACACCCTCTTTCACACACTGTAGAGAACGTATTTTTCAGAGCTAAACTTCTTTTCCAAGCGAAAAGCAAAATATATCATAGAATCATAGAATAATTTGGAGGTTATCTGATCCAAACTCCTTGCTCAAAGGAATACCTACTTAATTAGGTATCTCGGGGTCTTGTCCAGTCAAATGATGAATATCTACAAGATGCCACAGTCTCTGGGCACCTGCCCCAGTGTCTAACTGTAAGCAGAGCTTGTGTTGAGATAGTTTGTGTTAGGGGTGATGGTGAGGATATTAGAAGACTATAATGGACTCATTGGAAGACTAATTAGGTGCTGAATCCATGACAGTCTCTGAACAATTTGTTAACACTCCTTTCCATAATTTCATAAACCATTTGCAAGTGGAATCTTGATACTAAACGTGAGCCAGCAGTTTCTTAAATTAAAGCATGAATTTAAGCTTCCATTCATAAACTACTTGGAAGTCTTGGAGTACCAGTGTATGTTGGTCTCTGCACTAACCCTCACTTAATAATAAGCAGACAGCTGCAGCCTTCCACAGCTTCAGTTTGTGACTGGCATAGTGCCATGCAAGGAACATACACTAGCCTAATCCCAGTGAGACAAATGTAGGAATAAACCCAAGAAATCCCACAGTTAGAAGAGCCCCATTCTAGGGAATAAACCCAAGAAATCCCACATTTAGAAGAGCCCCATTCTAGGAAGGGCTCTGCCCCACTGTCACTGTGCACGCCACTAGGAGCAGCTATTACAAGTATTACACACCCGCCTGACTAACAAATGGATGGAAAATCACCTAAATAATACATTCACTACTTATATATTCCATATTGCTTCAAGCACAGACATTTCTAAATGGATCCTAAGCTTCATCAAAGTTCCTGTCTCGCCCTGACACTTGATACATCTGTATGCTCAATCAAAGAAAGAGCAGATAACCATCAACATGAAGATGTGGCTCATGCTCCAATGTAACCCTTATAGGAAGCCCTTAGGCATCTTGAGCAGGTGACAGGATCTGTCCCTCCCTGCCTGAGAAATGCCAGCGCTCTTCGAGACCTCCTTATAGGAGCACCGGGCTCCATCCCATAGCAGCCCCTGTTGCTGGAAGCACTGCCAGCACCCTGCTGAAACCCTCCTCAGCAATAACAAGGGTCTAAGAGAACTCAATGCGTCTATTAGGAGAACCCACATTTCACCAGTTACCACCTCCTGAGCTTATCTTGTACTACCAAGGCCGAGGTCAAGGAATGGGGCACATCTGCAGCCACCACCATGTCCACCGTGCTCATACTGTAAGCAAACTGTCCTCCCCACGTAGGGTCCATCTGATTGCTCCAAAACACACACGTTAAACCATGACTATGCTTTTATGCCTTTGCATCTCTGCATCTGGAGCACTGTTGTCCCATTTTAAATGTAGTTTTCTAACCAGCTTCACTATGAGGCTTTTTTAGAGGCATCAGCCTGATGAATGCTGACAGTTTTCATAACTACCTTTACTACTGTCCATAATAGAGTTTGTTCCTTCTAGGCACTCATAGTAAGTTGGTTTTACACTAGCCAGAATTCAGATCTCAAGCACAAAAATTAAATCGGCAGTGAAAACCAGTGCAATAATTGAGGCTAGAGTTTGGCCTCCTGACCTTGCTCATCTGAATAGTACCTCTCAGGGCACAATGCTGTATTATTCTTCCTCTTTGACAATTCCTCTTTCATAGACAATTTTTGGAGTTTTATGTGACATTTTTCTAGGATGTTGTACTGGTCTCCTGGATACTTACTTTAAATTCTGTGCTCTTATCATGCCATTAGATTTGTCTAAAGCATGTTTCTTTTTTTCCCTCTTTATGCTCTACCTTTCATTTTGGCTCATTTCTGTGTTCTGCCATCACATTATCTGCTATTTGATGGTTTAGCTTCATTCGTATAATGAAGAAAATGAAGAATTCTGCTGAATTCTGAAAGACATCTTTGTGTTCCATAAGCACCCATGGAACTTACCAAGTGAGGAACAGCTCCCCAAAACTAGGCTTTGTGCTCTAGTTTACCACTTTTTTGTAAAAAGGATAAGGAAATATTTTTCTACCTACCACACAAGAACATGTGGCTTATTTTATGACAGTAGTACTGGTAGCATTTGTAAAGCAATGAGTCATTGAGCGGTAGTACAGCACAGTTCAAATATTTATTTACACAGTGCTATAGCTGAACCTTTGTATTTTTTCTCTTTTTGGCTAAGCTTTGGACGGTTGTAAGAGTGCCCAGCTGAAGCCCTGGCCTGCAGCTGAATTTGAATAAAGCCCATATGGCAGAAAAAAATTGGAGTGAACTTTATATGAGAACACTAAAATAAGCTAGACTTGAACACAGTGACAGAAGAACAACTTCCAAATGAACATAAAAGTAAACAGACATCATTAATTAATTCTAATGATCTTAGGTACAGCTTTTGCATAGATTGGTAATAGCTTCCTTTATTTCTGGACATTGCAAAATATTCCCTGAGCATTTGCTTTACGGTCACTGAAAAGCTTCTTTAGCGAAAGCTATATATATATATGTATTTTAAACTGGTGCTTATACATTTCTACATCTGTTTAGAAACATGAGTATTTTTAACACATGCCACTTTTACTGATAGAACTGTGATATATTCACACAAACACTGATCTGCTTAGAGTCTCTTGAAGTCCTACTCCTGTTCCTATAAACGGCTTTTAAAGTAATAATATATCTTGTGGTATGTTTAAATGCCCAGGTTTCCCACTTTGATTTCACTTGCTTCTAAGTACATTGGAAATAACCCTACTGATCTGCAGTGTTGTAAAGGAAGCACGGGCAGAATCAGGTCCTTACAAGGTTGCACTGAACTCTTCCTCTCTTTCTCTCAGAAGGAGAGAATTGGAGAATCCCATAGAGTTCAGCACAGGAACACTTGTGGACATGGTCTGCAGCATCAGGAAGCTGAGAGCCATCTATACACCCAAAACAGCCAGCTTGTTGTAGAGCTTATGAAAATATTTTGTCTCCTTGAATTTTGATGTCTCATTCCCCTTTTAGTCATCTGTGTTTGTCACAAAAAGAGACTTTACAGGAACAGTTCTGCTTAAAGCAAACTTCATCCATGCCTCCATTTTCTTCTATTATTGGAGTATTTAAGCAGTATTCTTAAGTCCCATTTGTGACAGCGAGTAGGAACTGCAGTTATTTTTTACTTTTTAGGTCTATATACCAGGAATAGAGCTATTGTTTCAATATCTAAAGCATGCACTATAATGTGCAAAACTCATTTAGCGATATAGGAAAAATTACCAGCTATACTTTGCTACTGAAATAAAACTAATCATTTACCATCAAACTCAATGTTTGGAAACTCAAATGTTCCGGATAGAATTCTAACAGATTCATTCTAAATTAAATTGTATTATCAACTTTGTAGAGCGTGTGATCAGAATTGACTAATTTTGAACACAACAGATATTAAGATTTTGGTATGTCCTGCTGCTTGCTTTGCTTTTCTGAACAAATGTGCACACCAAACATAATCGTATATTAACTTAGTGCACAAAAGAAAGCAGTGGATTGGTAAAGGAAATGCAACCATTATGTTTTACAACAGATGGAAAACCCCATATTCTCTGGATTTTCATGTATGTTGTTTGCATTGATTAGTGTTTGTAACCCAAAGAGATTTGAACTATTTACTGAGGGGCAGGTCTAAAGAGATCTCCTCCCCCATTGCATGATAGTTCTTTTGATAACAGTGGTGTATATTTCAACTGCAAAAGAAAAATACCATTCTTACATAAAAAGAACATTGTCAAGATAAACTTAACCTAGCCCAAAAGTGCATCTCTCGTTTTTAAAGGATCCTTTTCTTGGGCCTTTGAAAATTAACTTGCTTTCCAAATGGAAATTTTCAATGTTGTTTATAAATTGATTACATTAAAGAATTACCAGCTGTTTGCTATGCAACCTGTAGAAATATGTTCTGCATCGTTAACATACACAACAGGAAAAGTTTTGTATGATGCAACTGCCTGCAACAACAGGGATTACACATGCTGCCCAGAAGTCCCTTCTTGGTCCCTGTGTCATCTTCTAATTTCCCTTTTCCAATCCTTTCCCATAAAGCAGTATTGACCCGCACAAAAATCCCCTTCTCCCAGCACAAGATTCTTGCGTATAATATTATTCTTGTTTGCTCAAAACAAACAGCAGTGAATCTAGCACCTACACCATAGATGTAGGTGTCAGATTCACACGTAAATATTCTAGTACACCTAAATTACACACCTAAATATTCTAGTAAATTCTAGTATTCACACCTAAATATTCTAGTAAAAAAAAGTGATTTGGAATATCTCCTTTAAACTAGTGTGGGAGAGGAATACGGCTGTCCCAGGTGGGGAGACAGGAGCACTCTAAGGTATGACCAAGAGAAGATTTCAGCAATCAAAAGGAAAGAAGACATGCACATGAGAATGGCTTCTTCTAGGAGTCAGAAACGGAGACAAATGACATCAAAGAGGAAAACACAGACCTTCGGTGGGGAACTGGGCAATTTTTCAAAAGGAGAATGCAGAAAGAACCATAAGGGAGCAAATGAGAGGCAAGACCAGTAGCTCAGTTTTAGTGAGCCTGAATTCCAGATTAAGCTGGGGCTTCCAAGAAAAATGGCAGAAGGTGACTAGAGATATGAGTTTACATGGAAGCTGTGCTTGGCTGTTTTTCTGCAGGCTGTGAGCCAAGACGTTGTTTAATCTAAACTGGTAATAAGGACAAGCTCCTTCTGCCAGAAGACTCCTTCCACAAGGAGGAAATCATGTTGCTTATGAGAACACAGAGTTAGGCTCCTGTTTTCTTTAATGTAATAGGATGCAAGGGAAGGTAGTTAACGGGAGTTTGCTTATCCAGGCAAAACACTGGGTTCAAATAAAATAATCTTAGGATTACAAAAGCTGCGTTTCACAAATAATTTCTGATTGCCTCATCAATACTGTAAAGCATAATTAACTTGCAGTGCACTTCTGCCATTCTGTATCAAACTGTAACATCAAGTCGCATAGCAGGAAGCCTCTGTGATGCTACTGTGTATGAGGGCAGGAAGATCAAAGCTGCAGGCCGACACACAGGGAGCAGCAGGAGTTTTTACAGCATTCATTTGGTCTGCCTTAGGTCTTCCTATGTATGTGCTGCAGGATGTATAAACGTAACGCAATACTTTGCAACATTATTTGATATCAGACCCTTCAGTGTTTTCCCGTGGAAATGCAGAACATTTAGAATTTCACTAGCCATTTTAACACTTCTGCTGATTCTGAGAAGATTGTAGAAATTTAGAATTCTGTGCGTCTAAAAAGAGAAAGAGAAGAAAACGCAGTATCATCTTAACAATAACAAGGTGTTCACTGAGCTTCCTGGAAAGATGTCATCTGATGTATCCCCTGTGAATGATTCAGACCAGGAATGTTTTCTCTTTCATTTTTATGACTATCTAGCCTTTCCTCTTTCATTTTGTCCTTCCAGGTGTTACACAGACTTACTACTGGTGGGGAGGGGGTTGTAGCGTGCACACGGATTGGATCTACTCTACTTTTTAAACTGTGGGCCAGGCTTTGAAGACAGACCCGGCATCCCATCCACAATTACTTTTCTACATGAAGATTGATCACTTTTGAATATACAGTCCTATATATTTGTTACATCTGGAACAAACGTTTTCATAACCAATTTTTGAGAAATTAAATACAAGAGACGCACAAGTCACAAATGCAAGCAAGAGATATAAAATTAATGGGAAAAAAAGTACTTCTTAAAGGCGAGATAACTAAAAGGAGGGAGTTAGGGCAATAATGAGTTTTTAGAAGACAAACTGTGTTGACTCTGATGGCCTTTATCTCTCTCAGAAATCTTACTGCCTTTCTTTACTTGGCACTTTCTTCAAATGCCATTCTACATCCCTCCCAACACCCTGAGGCAAGCCATGGGACAAAGATCTCCAATGAGGAAAGCTCACAAAACAGTACAAACGCTGCAATTAATAGCAATGAAAAGCAGTTTTTCTGGTGCATGCCATGAGATGAGCCTGATGCTCCACTAACAGAGACTATCTGAGCATCACAGATGACAGTTTAAATCATTTACATAAGAGATATACATGGTCCAAGAAGTGGTGTTGACTTGTGCTTATTTTGGAAATGAGTATGTAGATATGCCACCCTCCAAACTTTCCTGGAAGCTGGCTGCTCTTCTGGAATGTGCTCTGTTGGGAGCATGAGAATTTTTATTTATGCTTTGTGGAGCTCGTGCTCTGAACTGTGAGCCAAATATGTTGTGTTCAGATTTTACTATTATAGCTATATAAATAATACAATAGGAACTACCCTTTTTTAACCTGGTCTACATTTTTGGGGGTAAGTTGAGAGTAATACTCAGTGTTAGTAAATGAGTGATTTAGACCCAGAATCTTCTATGATGGAAGAAAATATTTGTGTGTCCTCTGCATAAACAGCACTTGATCACCAGATCATAGTAGTAAGTTTGTTTATTTGTATCACAGCTGTTTGAACTTTTTTTTTTTTTTTTTAATTCACACTAAGTTAAAATTCCATTACACGAAATGTGGTGAATTAATATAGTGAATTCAGGGATTTGTCAAACTGTGACTAATAAGGTCACTACATTTTGTTAAGTTCTCATTGAATAGGACCTGGGAGGGGAAATGGTAGATCAGAGTGTGAAGCAGTAGATCTTTTGCATATAACCCCATAATTGTGTATTGGTTATTCTAGCGCAGGAACAAAAGCATTATTTATTCTAACAACCAGTTGTCACAGAATTGTTACTCATTAAGAAAACTCATATGATTTTGTATAACTTGAAGTACATTCAGATAGCTCATTCATTTATTGGTCAAACCAAACACACATCATAAAAACAGTGTTGTTATTACCGTGGCAGTGAACAGAGGGAAAATGGAAAGTACAGGGCTAATACCCCCAAATTTCTTCCTAAGCTGAAGCACCTCCCTGTGGGCAGAGAAAGAACGTGGTGGGGCTCTGAAGGGGATAAATAGCAGCGGCGAACTGAGAGCCACCACCGAGCAAAGAGGGAGCAGTGGGGAGGTCAAGTATGCTTGATGCCACCCTCAAATGCATTCAGCAAGGAACAATGAGGTAATGAGGATGAGGCAGATACCGAGGCAGGCTCGTGATGCACGATTTTATGCATCATTAGTCAAGCCACTGGGTACGATGGCTGAACCAAAAACCTTGATGAAAACAAGTGATTTTGGATCAGACCAAAATTCTGTGGTTTTTTTTCCCCAGCAAAGCAATTAACTGAAGAGTGGTTTGATCTGAAACAAAACAGTCTGTCTTCAGTTTTTTTAAGCCCTCTTTAACCTCTACATTTTAGTTTTGTTTGGTTAAATTTGACGTGAAGCATTAATGATGTTGCCTTAAAATGCTGAAACAAAATGCTTAGTCTTTCCCAAATATATTTGCTTTCTATTTTTTTCTGAAGCCATTTATTAAATTTGACCCAATTTCATAAATTCTTTTATTCTCCCTGATGATGTGTCATGTTGAACTGGTTAATCACATTCTCCATTGCCATTATTATTTTCTCCAGGAACAAAGAACTCTCATGCTTTCTCCTTTTATCGTGTTAATTGAAATCCATAGTGCCTCATCACCTAAATACTCAAGTGTTTCCCCATATTAAAAGATGCTTTCCAAGCAACTTCTTCCCTTCACTGTCACTCCTTGTAGTAAAGCAATAATATGAAATTGAATAGTCTGTATAGTTAAATTTAGAATGAGTGAAAAAGGTAAGGTTGAAGATATGTTTTTCTGTGTGCTTTGGAAAACAGCAAGGTGCTTCTCTGCGCTTTCTGAGGTTCTTCCCCCACTGACTGAACTCTGGTGGAATACAATGGATTTAATGTATCAAAGAGGGAAGATACTCCCAGGTAGCATCAGCCTGACACAGAGTCTGCGTTTTAAGTCCAAATTCCTGAGTAAGAAGAGGAGGTCGGCTATTGAATAGCTAGTATGGGCAGAAGGGTGCTAGACCTGATTCTCTACAGTAATGTTAGCTGTGGTCTGTGGAGTTTAGTAGCAAAGTAATCTTTTTTCCCTGGGAGATAGGTATTTTTTTTGGTTTTTGGTATCCTGAGTTGCAGTAATTAATGTGACATATCCACAGACCCCCCACAGGCCACTGCAGAGCTCCACAGTATGTGATATAAGGTCTTCTGGCTACTCTCAGATATGAGGATGAAAAGAAATTTAAAGCCAGGGATAATAAGGACATCTGTTCACTATAATTCAACAAGATCATAATAATAAGTCTATTAGTTTAACAATTGAAAGCCACACATCCCAAATGAGAACAAAAGAAAACACGCTGGTTTATTTTTTATAGGTACTTTCCTCTTTTCAGAGAAATGATCTCAAACTTGCCTAGATTAAGCTTCAGTTAATTGTCTTGCCACACTGAGCAATTCTGAAGGGACCTGTGCTGAATCCGGAGGGAATAAGGTGATTCCTTGCTTTGCTCCTGCAGTGGTTCCACGCAGATAAGGCAGAGCCCAGGACGGAGCTGCCTGGGAAGCTGCAGTTGAGTGCCCAGAGGAGAGCTGTCCACTCCGACCCAGATACAGATATCTGAGCACAGCTTTCCTGTATATGAATTGAGATAGAAGTACACGGTGTTTAGCTGCTAATGGCATTAGAGTCCTTTGGGGGACCCACCAAGATTTCTATGGATGTTTGGTTCCAGTCGCTTGGCAGACAGAATTAATCCATTGGTTTGGTCTAGCAGGGGACCTTAAAAGAACAATTACTTACGCTACTGTAATTGCTGCTCTTCAAGGTTAAATTCTCCATGCAGATTCCTCTGTTGTTCTTTACACTGGGGACAGTTTGTCTTTGAAGACCAATGAGAACTATTATATTGGCTATCCATTTACAGTTTTTCTATATTAACAATAATACTTTTGGTTAACAATAATGAATTTGTTGTTATTAGTAGCAGCTTTATCCTTCATAAACCACATTTTCAAAAAGTAAAAAAAAAATAAAATAAAATTTGGAGAGACTAGAAAAGATTTTCTAATCATGCGCATGTCCCAGCAATGACTATTCCAGACAGATTCCAGCACTAAACCATTGCTGGCAAATGCCTGAATGAGCACCTCAGTAGCCTCTCAAACTTATCCACTCCAGTGTTTCACTATCCCTACCAGAACACAGTTTATCCTAATGATTGATCTAAATTTCACTCTCTGCAATTTAAACCTATGACTTTTTGTAGAATCCACAGGGAATAGTTTACTTCTTTCTTATGTGCTACTACATTTAACTTGAAGACATCAGTATGTCTCCCCTCTCCTCTAAAGTAAACACCTTAAATCTCTTCAAGTTCCGCTCAGCAGTCAATATAGATCGCTGATTATGCTTGGGTTTTCATATACACTCTTCCTCTACTTGAGATCCTGCCAGTGCTGAGATAACACAAAGATTCAGTGGTACCACACACTGTTTTCCACAACAGCGTGGTGCTGCTAATTCACATTCAGCCTGCAGTCCAGTACGGCCCCTTCTCCCTCTGCGCAGACGTGCTCCTCAAACTGCCATTCCTTATCACAGGTTCATGAAATTCATTATTTCTGCATAAGAATTTTGCTTTTGTGCTTTTCTGGAAATACTTGTACTCAAATTTCACTGCATTTACTCAAACATTGCATTCACAAAAAATAGGAATTTCTGTAATCTATGAAATAGTGAAACCCGTATGTCCTATTGAGAACACGATTTTTTTGAAGTAAAAGACTGTAACATGATTTGAAATAATTGGTCCTCTGCTCAAGGCAGCTTCAAGACATTAAAATAGTATGGGGACATTTATGGGGACATAACTAATGCATGTGTGAATTCAAGAGACTGCTCAGTAGCTGGCAATAGTGCAAAACCCACCTTATTTAGCCCTTTGAAACAAAAGGTAGCTGAGAAAGGTAACAGTAAAGGCCTCATTTTACACACAAATTTTCAAAGAAGGAATGTTTTTATTATTGTTCTTAAGGCTCTCATTGCTTCATAGTGTGGCTACTGCAGGTTCGCAGGTCAGATCTGATTAGGTGTTCCATGCTTTTTTACTAATAATATTAGAAGTGGAAATGGTTATCCTGACAAAATACCAGTAGGGCTTGCACCTAGGTGTTATGCATTGCCAGATCTGGTCATGGGAGCTCTCTGTCAAACAGAAACATGTAGCTCTACCTCCTAAGCCTTGTATCAACCAGTTTATACAGAGGCCAATTAGGCTCTCATCAGCACGGTCTATGTAGATCCAGGGAGAATATAATGCTGGATTGCATCCTGTGAGAGTTTTAATCTGTAAGACAGAGTGCTAAATTCTGCCTAGCTTGGGTAGGCTTTCAATGTCACAGTCATTTCATATCTTAGGCAACACATTTTAGGAGCTCAGTCTCATGACCACTAAGGCACCTTTACGTTGTCAAAGAGATTTTTGTAGCTGTAATCGACAAAACTGTTTTTCTTTCTAATATGATATAATTTTTTTTTTCTATTAGGTTGAGAGGATTGTAGACAAAAGGAAGAACAAGAAGGGCAAATGGGAATATCTTATCAGATGGAAGGGCTATGGAAGCAATGAAGACACCTGGGAACCTGAGCATCATCTTCTGCACTGTGAGGAATTTATCGATGAGTTCAATGGACTACATGTTACTAGAGAAAAGAGATCAAGACATGGGAAACAGGCTGGCACTCCAAAATTTTTACGGGAAAGTCGAGGGTCATCTGTTGAAAAAATATCCCACAGACCTGAATCTGGGAAGTCTAAAGGGTCAACACATAAAAGAAAGAGAATTAATCCATCTCTTCAAAAGCAAAAAAGAGGATACGCAGCAAAGCCAGCATCTGCTAGTGACAGGGCCGCTAAAACTGTGACTTACCGAACTACTCCCAGCGGTTTACAGATCATCCCACTGAAAAAGCCACAGAACGGTCTGCAGAACGGAGATGGCAGTCATGAAAAGGATGCTACACACTTTGGGAACGGCTCACAACAGCAAAACATGGATTTAAATGATCACGAAGGAGAACACACTTTGCCTAGTGTTTTGGAAGTTAGTAACGAGTCGCCTGTTGTGAATGGAATTGGTAAGTGATTTAAACAACTGTGGTCTTTTTGGGAGTGGGAGATACAGAGTGGGGAATTAATTGCAGCAACTGCAAACAATGAACCCACTTATGGAAACACCACTGTTATGATACCCAAGCAATACAGTGAGAAGAACATTAAAAGGTTTCACATTCTTTCCCCATAAGTTACACTATTTTCTACCAGTTGGCTTTCCTGGTTTCCTACTGAATGACATGAAGTAATGTGGGCTTTGTTCCATGCAATATACACTTCTTGTGGGGAAAGGATGGCAAGGCATGGAGCAGGAATGACTCTTGAGATATGTACAGTACTGGGACTTCTGTGTATTACCAAACAACAAATCACTACTCAGTTGTGTATGCAAAGACCCAGTGGTCTAGAAATACCAGAATTATTTTAGAAAAAAAAATAGTACCACTCTTGGTAGAGAATCCTATGCATGAATAGCTCCTTAAAAGTTCCAGGTCATTGTGTCTGACTGACAGTGACTGGAAACATCCGAGGGGGCAAGATATGTAATATTGGAAGTTCTAAAGAGCCTTGTAGTGAACGACATGACTTTCTTAAAAGAGAAATTTCTTTGTAATCCCAGTAGTTACGGACTGGCTTCTTTCCCAGTGAACTAACGTTTATATTCTCTGTAAAATCCTATGCATTTTAATGCAAGTAACTAGCTTTTCAATATCTATATGAGTCCAATCCCTTTTTTTTTATCCTACTAATCTTATAGGCTCTATGATGTTTTGTGGCAGTAGTTTCCCGGAATTAACAATTGCATTGTTTATTTGATTAGATTTTTTTTTCTGACTGTACTGTCATCAGTTAAGTTCTCTTCCTTATACAAAAGAATGAAGGGAGAGATGGCCTGGTCAATCTGTAGGCGGTGCCAACCTTTTTCCATTTTTCTATCACATGGAAGTCTTTCCAGATGCCTGATTGTTCTCAGTATTCTCTTGGGCTTTAAAAAATAAAAATAAAAAAAAGACAGCATGAACTGTTCTAAATGAGTTCCTACCACTTACTGATACAGTGGCGATACAATCTTTTGAGTATTATTTTTTCTGCTGTTACATACAGCACAAAGATTTTCATTGAGCCATACACAGTTGCTCGTAGTTATTTTTCCTCCCTGGTTACAGTTAATTTAGAGCACAGCTATATGTATGATACTTCTCATTATGCCATTAATCTGCTTTACTGTTACCATTTCACCTTTCTGTTATGACTCAGTGGAGAGCTTGAAATCTTCCCTAGCTTTTACTCTACTTATTTTACTGTACTTATTCTCTTCAAATTTTCCTATCACACTTATTACTTCTCTTCCCAGTTCATTAATATATATGTTAAATAAACTAGTCCTTGTGCAGTCCTTGGGGCAGCCAACCACTAATCACTTGACATGATGAAAAGTAACCATTCGTTCCTATATTTATTTTTATTAGCCACTTTCTGTAGCCTATGATAGCCTCATTTCCTTAACAGCTTCTTGTGAATTGCCCTGCCAAAAACTTTTCTAAAGCCGACATAGATCGTATCGCCCAGCTTTCCTTTTTCCACTGTACAGCACATTTAACACATACGACCGATTTCAGAAGCAAAACTGTCCTTGCCTAGTTCCACCAGTGACATCCTATAAACTGCAGTGATATAAGGACTTTTCAATCCAGGCATCAAATAACCTAGTAAGGACTCCAAGCTCAGCAAAATATACGTTCAGTTTTGAATGCATAAGTAGCCCAGATGATGTCAATGATGCTACCTTATACTTCACATTGGGACTGCAGACTTCTGTATTTTCATTACTTTATGCCTATATATGAACCTGTTTAAAAATTAGTTGCATCCTTAAAAAGTATATCTAGTTGCAGAAGTATATAAAATTATTTTTGTTTGCTTTCTTATTCTAAGGATTTTTTTAAATCATTTATGTTATTCTTCAGGGAGGTTCCAGTAAAAAATACATCCTTTTAAATACATTTATTCCCATATTTTAAAGACTTCTTTTAATGAAAAACAAAAACTATAAAGAACCACAAGGTCAGATGAAGCTTTCATTTGTCCCCACAGGAACTAATGAGTGGTATCTACCAGGGGTCTGGATAACCCTGTGAGAGAGCTTTATTTCAGGGCAAGGCCACTTTGCTGAAGCAGTCAGGTGCTCTGCTGCGGATAGAGGGCTTCTGGTCTGGCAGTCAATATATTCAACTCTTCTGAAACATTTGTATATGAAGGTTTTTCATTTTTGAAATCGTTCACTACTGCTCAGTACTTTGCACCCTTCTGCCCTTGTACCATGGCCTCCCTGGAAGCAAAAGCAAGAGATCTTTAAATTGCTACATGTTTCTCCCCTGAGAAATCCATACTCAGCAGTATGGTCAAGGTCAGGAGCCCCTTCAGTCTTTCTTTGTGATACCCACACATCCATAGTGGAGAGAACTATAAAGAGGACAGATTAGGCTTCCAAAATAGGAGGAAACAGGAACTAGTGAGAAGGAGACAGAATAAAAATACTAGTTTTTTTTTTCTAAATATCACTTTATAGGCTTGAGAGAAGTCACGTTTCCTGACATGGAGTTTTTCATCATTTAAAGAGACTACTGTCAAATCAATGAAACTTGCATTACTGTTCACCAACTCCAACACTGAATTTAGTAAACCCCCTGAGCATCCATACTTGCAGGGAAATAACACAGAAAATCACATACTCCTTTGAAACTGGATAGAAGTCACCCTAAAACTGGTCTAGAATTTTACAAACTGCAAATGAAGAAAGTTTCAGAGAAAAATGCCAATTTATTGAATAACAGAAGGGTTGTTCCAAACGTCCTGGGTTTCCAAACTTTCTCTAGATCTGAGCCAAGGTCCCAAGGCTCTGTCCCCTGAGACATGGGGCTCTGGAGCTCTGTGGCAGCCTGCTTGGCAGGGCTCCCATGCTCACCCTGGAGGCAGCCAGCTATGCCAGAGGTTTCGGGCTGCCTGCCACGGAGTCTGGAATCCGAGAGCCTGGCATGCCCCACGAGCGCTCGCACGGCTCCCGGGCGCTGCACGCAGAGCGCAGACCAAGCCGGGAGGACCTGGGTTTAGCTCCCGGCATCAGTGTTTCTGGGGCAGCCCCATACGCAGTCACAAATGTCACACAGACATTTGTGTCACTTTGGAGCTTGGTCTGTGAAGCTCAAAGGAATTTTAGCTTCATTTCAGAGCTAGGTATAGGACTGCACAGAAAATGTAGGTGTGCATATATATATATAAAGTTAAGTCTTTCTCGCAGAAGTAAAGCCTAGGTTTTGAAAACTCAGAAATTCCCTCCTTTTCATTAAACCAAGTAATGTAATTACTAACCTATATACTGAGCAGACCTGTAGCTAATCAAAAATATCTATTTTTCTGTCGCTTGCCCCCCATACTGACTGTTCTGTTGAAATAAAAAATACTTGTTTGGAAGCCATTTTTTATGGCTCCTAGATCTGACTGCCACCAGCCTATGCTTGCTAAAGTGTTTCCTGCTGGAATCAGTAAGAGTAAGCCCTTTACCCCACAAACACTAGTATATGCCTGCAGATGTGTACACAGAATTGCAAATGCAGCCTGGCAGAGGCCTGGAATTTTGGTAATGTTGGGATGGACCTTTTTTAGCAAGATCTCTTCTCTGTTGTCTACACTTCCCTTCCCTAGGCGAGCGGAGCCATCATTACTGGCAGTTATTTAAGGGCCTAAAACAGGAAAATGTGGAAGATTTCCGTGTCAGAACATCCCGGGAGCTAACACGAGCACTCTGCTGATGGCACGTGGTGTCTTCTGTTATCACAATGCTATTGCTCTGATGACACTGTAATTGAGAGCTATTGCTTTGTCAAGTTTCTTGACAGCATCGGAAACATCCTCTTTTAATTTTCTCTTTCCCTTTTCTGTGTTGCTCTATTTCTGTACCATCTGCTGAAGAATTTCTGCTTGTCATGTATCACTAACCACTGTCTTTCTCCATAACAAAAACCTTTGTAGTCTCATGGTGCCCTTAATTTAAATATTCTCTATGAACTTAGTCACTGCTTCCTCTTGTTTTTTTAGCTTGTTCTCTTTTTATTTACTCTGGAGCAATACTGGCAGTAAAATGCACCCACAAATGCTTGCTTTCTCAGTTTGGATAGAAACTCATGGCTTTTAGATATCTTATAGATGATCCCTTAGCTGTAAAAGTCAAAAATTATTAGTAAATTATCAACAGCACACTGCTTTTAAGTATGTACAGTATTAACCATTACCCACAAGAAAGACAAAACAGAGACAGCAAAGGGCTGCCTGGAGGCCTGGGGAATGCCAAGTTGTTTTACCAGAGAGAATAAAGGACCATGGGGTGCTTCACCTATTAAAATTAAAGCCATAGCTCCATGATCCTTTCCATTCAGCACAAAAGCATGCTGCTAACAAAAGCAAGGGTCCAGCGCACAACATCCTCATCGTTATTCCCATCCCTCTGCACTGGTTTTGTGCTCTGGAGGCTACAAGGTGAACTGGAGCAAGATCAGTTTGAAAATTAACCAGGCTGTTCACCGACTGGGTGGGTGAGCTGCCAGCTAGAACAGTTCCTCTGGGCAGCACCCGGGTGGCTACCTGGCCACCCTGGCTCGCAGACCCACAAAGCAGGAGGGCCACTCGGAGACTGCTCCACTGAACTCGCTGTGAAGCTGTGGAAGAATTCCAAGAAAAGATACATCTGAAAATGATGTTGGCTTCCAGGAAAACTGGAAGAAGATGAGGAGATCTGAGCCCTCTAAAATGTTGAGTAATCTGAGGCTCATTGCATTATTTTCTCTCTTTTTTTCTCCTACTTGTCTCATCTTCTCAGGCTATAAACTGTTCATGTGTTTTCTACAGTGCCTAACGCCGTGGAGCCCCAGGCCCAACCTGGAAGCCCTAGGCATATCACAGTACCAACAGCAGCACCAGTAACATCTTTACATTTTGCCCCGTTGGAAGGATATAGTGGAGTATTAGAAAGGCAATTGGAATGATGAAGAGGATTACAAGCAGAGAAAGTAAAGACTTCAGTTTGGAGAAAATGAGACAGAGGGAGATGTGATCAAAGTTTACAAAATCATCAAGGCCTCATATAAAGTAAATGCAGAACTGTCGTTTACTAAATCCTTCAAAACTGGAGGCCACTTACTGAAATGAGAACTACTTCAGATAAAAGCACAGATGAAAGAAAATTCTCTGTGCAGTGGCTGCTAAACTTCTCAAACTCATACCACAGGAGATTGTGGAGACAAGATAATATCAACAGGCTCAGAAGGGATTAGAGGAATGCATGAAAAGGTCCATGAGCAAATACTAAAGGAAACAAGGAAGATAAACCTTCCCATATCCCCATACAAGACTTATGGATGATGCTAGGGAAGGGAACCGCAGAAAGCGGCCCAGCTTGTGTTTTCTCCTTAAGTAACATCCTTTATCACCCTTGTCCTTTATCCTCATTCTTGGAGAAGTACTAGGTAGACTACTGGTCTTGGAATATCTTAAGTTCCCTTAAGAAATATTACAATTTCCTTTAAATATCAGTGTGTTTTTAGATACCTTCACAAATTCTCTGCAGAGTAAAAACTAGGAAACAATTAAATTAAACTCCCACTAGAGGAAGGACTATTTTCTCATTTTTGACGTCCTTAATCTGCTTCGCATGCATTGATTGATTTGTAGATGCTTCTTTTTAGCCTGTATCACAGTCATTTTCCACCTGGACATAATAAGGCCCATTCCCATGGAGAGCAGTCATCAGGTGCTAGCTATGAACCTTGTGCAAAGACAATCTGGACAGTTTGCTCCAGAGCAATGTCAGTAGTTCCATCACATCTATGCAAAAGACAAGCTAAATTGGCCTGGTTTCACTTGAGTGTTATCTTTGGATTTTGATGACCATTTTCTCCAGTTATTGGATTACACAAGATTACAGGAACCCATCAAGTCTGCAAAACAACACTTTATTCACTATATGCTGTCCTGTTAATCATCCTTTTTTGAAAATCACATTTTCTCATCTACGTTTCTCTCATATTTAATATATATCTTTCCCTAGGTTACATTTCTTTCAACTAGTGGGCAGGCAGTTAAAATATTATGATAAAATCTGCCATCCCTTTTGTCATATATTTAACTTTCAAACTAATACATTACATGAATAAATGCAACAAACAATTAAAATAATAAAATTATGAGGCTTTTGGTTGAGCTGGATTAGCTGTGAGAATTAAACTTCTATCATTCTATTAACATCTGTATTTAAAAAGGATGTGGCTTAATCTTCAACACTAGGTAGATTACCACTACAGTTAGTCTGATACATCTCTCATTTATTTGTGCATCTGATTTTTTTAAGTTCTTTAGATTTTTTGAAGAGATTTAACTCCTCATATCTTTAGTGGTCAAGTAATACAGAAAGAACTGAGTAAAGAAGAGTTCAGTATTTAAACGTTTGCTTCAATCTACTAATGAATTTGCTATAATAGGTTATTCCCAATACTACTAATTTTGCATTACAGATTGATTTTTGTTTATACACATGAAAATACATACAGTAACAAAAGCTTATAAAAATATTCTTTCCATAAGAAAATAAATGGTAATTTGTAAATTGAGGCATGGTGATTCCTACAGTTGCAGATAATTCTTGTCAAGAAAAGAGATTCCAAATTCTGCTGGCTTCAAATACGTTTTTCAAATCAATGAGCTAACACAATTTGTCATTTTCATTCTTTGGCATCAGTTAAATGTCCAATTTATTGTAAGAGAGGTAATATTTTAGATCAGATCTTTTAATTTAACTATGAAAAGAGTTTTATCAAGTGACTGAAATAGCAGTATTTTTAGCAAAAATGTGTTTCTGTCAATAAATATATGTATACCCACATGTACACACATTACATGATGAGGCCAAATGACCTATCAGTTAAACTGCTGTTAAGCACTCGGCATGTATTTTACATCATATATTGCACCTGCAACATACATGCAGGCAATTCACTTACTGTGACCAATTCCCTGGGCCACAGTCAGTTGAGAACTAACCAGAGATTTCAGCTACATAAATACTAAGCAAATTGAAATAGACATTCTATGAAATTTAAGATAACTGGTTTTGCTTTACAGAGTAATCTGTAACAGTTTACCATTCAAGTCTATTCCAACAGAGCATTTTAACTGGATGATGATCAGTTAAGTCCCAAAATTTTAATCTATGTTCTAATATTCATATCATCTCCCCTGTAAAATTTCTCAGCTACTTCATCCTTTCTTAAATACAGAATATTGTTCTTTCCTATCTTTATAAAAAAAACAAAACAAAACAAAACAAAAGATTATTTCAAAATCAGAAATATTGAGAACATTATTTCAATGAACAGGGCAGGGTGACTTTAATCCCTGTTCCTGAACAAGTCATGCTTTACACCTAAAGGCTAAAGCGTGAAACATCTGTAATTAGAAAAGAAGCATTGCACAGCAAGGATTGTAAAGGTATTATCAAGATTCCAGCCCAGATCATTACAAAAAAAAAAATGGAAAGATGAGCAAAGGAAGAGCTTACTGTTCATGCAAAGTATACATCAGAATAAACAGGTTTTTAAATTTGACTTACTGTTGCTTTTGTTTTTAAGGAGGAACCATATCTTTGATCACTGTCCTTTTTTTCCTACTGCTGAGTATCCTCCAAGATAGCACCAAGTATTAATACTTCTTATGCACAAAGTCCAATATTAATACTGTATTTATTATCCACAAGTCAGAAACGATTGTTATTGTAAAATGTAATGAGCAGAAGTTTAGTACCAGAGCAACTACTGATACTCAGGCTAAGCAGATGAGACAAAAGGAAGAGAATGCTGGTTGTGGCATCTATCAGTAGTCAGAACTCCCCTAACTTATAACCTGCATTAAAATTAGAAAATGATAATGGCTTTTGATCCTCATAAAAGGAAGAAAATATAACTTTGAAAGATGGATTTGGACTATACATAACAAGTTTTTCTAAAGCTAATAGAATTTTCCTCCAAATTTGAGGATGACCCTAAATACTTACGAAAGACCATGATACAAGTACCTTCATCTTCAATACAGAACTCCATCACTTTAAGAGTCACACTCCTACATGCTATAAGTCACTTGATATAGTGGTTGTCTGATCAGAGAACAAAAGATATTACATGTTGGAATATAGAATAATGAGAGCTCTATAGAATAATGAGAGTGGCTGGAGACCACATTTGACTGGCCGGGACTATTTTTGATAATTCATCACATAGAGGCTATAGTAAATACTGAGATACATCTAAGCTAATAATATGACTGCTTTTCTTTGAAGGTATAGACATAGCAATGCTTTGATTATTTCCATCTGACAGGTTCTTCTCTGGCAAATGGAAGCTTGAACCTACACAGCACTGTGAAAAGGAAACTAGACGGGGAGAAAGATTATGTCTTCGATAAGAGACTACGATACAGTGTGCGTCAAAATGAAAGTAACTGCCGGTTCAGGGACATTGTAGTACGGAAAGAAGATGGTTTCACACACATTTTACTATCCAGTCAGACTTCAGATAATAATGCCCTGACTCCAGAGGTAAGCATGTACCATAAAAGCCAAAGAAAAACAGCCTAATATGTGATGTTGTAAGCACTGCGCTTAAACAGTGTTTTGTGTACCTAATTATTAATTTAAAAAAGAAAGTATGGAGTCCAGATATACCTGACTTTTCCACGCTTGCAGTCTTGTCAAAAAGAATGCAACAAAAATTAATTTTTCATATACATCTCTGAAACGGAAAACAAAACATAAAGAAAGAAATGACAACATTATTTCCAGCACAGAGCTGTGAGAAGCAGTTGTTCACATGATTAAGTCATTGCTGGTTACCATCCTTAGTAAAAAATCAGGTCTCTTTCGTGATATTATTTTAATATTTAATGGTGCTCCAGTAGATGCATATAGATGTATTTCAGGCGGTGGCCTGAGATAATAATTTTAAAAATATATTCTGATACCCAACTGCTTATTTTCTAAAATGGCTCTTATTTATGAAGTCTTATTAAGGGCTCCTTTCTTAGCTGAGTTGCTTAAGAATGTAGAACATATCAATTATACTATGAGTTCCCTTGTTCCAGACATTATGCACTTAGGGTCAGACTTGCACCTATAGATTGTACTATCAAGGACATGGAGACACAGAAAGGGCTCGGAAGTGTTTCCTTCCCTGTGATCCCTGCCTAGTGGGCTGCAATGTCCTGGTATATCTTTTCTATGTCAGAACAAGAGAGATGGAAATGCATCAGGACACAGACAATAGGCCTGGGCCGTACTCCATGCGGCCATGGACACTGCTGCACATAATGATACCAAACAGTTAAAACTGTTGGTACACACACATATCACTCCTAGGCTTTAAACTATTTAATATTTTAAAACCACATCTTAGTAATTAACATTGAACACCAAAACCTGTTTTTAATACTAGATCCTTAATAAGTATTAGGTTACATAAAATAGATCATTTCATCCCTGCATTACTAGAGAGATTACTTATATATTAAAGAAACTACCACTAACGGATGCCAAATGTAATTTAAATGAAGAGCTCAAGGGCCTGAAAATTATGAAATCAAGGACTTAACCGTGTTAGGGCTGAAGAGGCATATCTTTGTGTTGCTGTCTCCACTGCTGCACATCAGCAGTGTTCAGATGTACCAACTAGTGAATTAATTCAAGCTCTTCAAACTGCTTCATTCCATTTTTTTGAAAATTCTCAGTACTCCAGCAGCCAATCACTATGCAAGAATAAAACATAAACATGCAATATTCCTGTTCTTGCATCACCAGCACTGATTATTTCTAGAGTTTTGCTGAAGCTCATGCAAAAACTATGAAAGATATTTTAGGACGCTACGTTACTAAGACCTGGATGGTCAGGAATTAATCAAGATAATGAGTTCTCTACATTTAGACTGTCTGTTTAAAATTCATCCAGGCTGAGAGCAATTGAAAGTTGTTACCCTCTGGATGCTGCTTATTGGTAAATGTGAAACTACTACTTTGGCCTCAATCCAGGCTACAGTCCATGAGCGTTTGCACTATGAAATCCAGCACCTCCAGGATCAACATCCTTGTTAGCAATTTCAGTAAAAACTCAAGGGACTAAAAGGAGGAATATGTTGAATGCCTTTTTTCCCATAACTATAGCTGAGAAAAACTGTCAGAGTAACTCAGGAAAGTTTATGTTATTTTCAAGTTTGACACCTTTTACCACCACTGAATACACAACCACAAAACTCCTACAAGGTTTAAGAAAATACATTCATTCTGTCAGAAGAATCACTAATTTCAAGCTTTAGCAGAAATTCAGTAAATTACATTGCTAGATAGAAAATTATGAACTTACAGCAGGTCTACTTGGCATGATTAAAATATTAGTGCTCTGGTTATTCTAGGCTAGAGATGTTAGGAAAGAAAACAAGTTCTGCACTGCCCACAATCATTATAAGATTGATCTTATACCAAAACACACCCACCACTAAACACCTCTGCTTCCCTTTGTGTTTTATGCTAAGCCTCAGATGAAATTTAAGAGTTTCAATCAGTGCTGTCTGCTATTTGTGGCCATTTACTTAAAATAACTAACAACTTAAGAATTACAGCACAGTATTCGGTGCATATGTCTAAGCTGAGAAAAACAATTTTTTGCCTGCATAAGATAAATTTATCATTTACATGATACTCAACCTATTGCCAGGAAGTTTATTGATACCAAAAAAGAAAAGCTTGGAAAAGTCTGCCTGTGCCTTCATCCTTTGTTGTTGGTAACCACATCATACCTGTAGGTTTGTGCGGGTGATTTTAGCATCAGCTGTGCTGATGCACCTTCCCGCAGCATTTACACTGACTGAGGTTGGCTTAGTGCTACCATAATAATGGAGTTTCTCCAACAAAATGTTTAGGTCACTAGATATTTTTTTTTTTTTACCTTTTAAAAGACTTCAGAAAATTTTCAAGGCAGTTTCATGAAAGAGTACAGGTTTGTGCTTATTGTTGTGGCTTAGGTTGTCTAGGTTTTAAATTCATTTAAATCCATTTTTAAATAGGTATGTAAAGTAATTCATCATTATAAGTTCCATTAGAGCATTCTCTCACAGGTTCATTGATGTTTCTGGAGCTCTTTCTCCAATAATGATATTGCTGCTTTAATTCAGCACATTTAAAGGATTCAAGTTCTGTTCCAAACTTGAGATTAAATTGATCCTCCACTGTTTTTACTTTACACTGTTAATATAGCTAAGAATTAATATTCCACTGAATTAAAAGCAAAATATACAGATAATGTTTTCAATGTTTTCAATTCAACTCAGAATCTGTTTGCATGAGGAATTAATAAGCAATAAAAAGAGTATTTATGTAAAAAGGTAAGACTTGTGGAAGAGGTTCTATGAACAACTGAATGGTTCTACATTTTCCTTTTACTCTAGTATTTACAGAATATCTTCCTGCAAGAGTATCAACAAGGAATCTTTAGAGATTGAGGGAAGTTAATCTTTTAAACCAGTATTTCTATTTATATGGACAAGAGACTATTGACTCTTGTATAATTAAGGTGATAAATTCCCAACTTCCTGATTTCCCCAGGACGTAAGCAATATCTAAACCAAACATCACCAAAAGCCTTTTAAAACCTCCTACCTCCTGCGAATGACATTAAACTGAGCTCTCAGTTCAACCATGTTTATGTTTATTTTGGAGTATAAGGCGTCCCATTAAGAAACTAACCACCTTCTTGTCTTGAAAGGATTATAAAATGAGCAACTTCTGAAAAAGCCATAATTTTATATACATTTGGTTTCATAAAATAATAAGTGAAGCATTAGAGATAGTTTAAATTCATAATTCGATAGATTTTTATAAGTTGAAAATTTCCTCAGAAACTTTAGTCAAATACAAATAAAAATATAATCCCCAAGAGTGAAAATTGACTGAATTTGACTGACCATAAAAAAACTTATTAAAATAAAAGACACGGAACTGGAGAATAAAACTATGGAGCCCTAGAAATAGTAATATTAGATGTGTCTCACTAGAGAAAGTAAAATTTAATTTATCAAATAACATAATTATATCAAAAATGAGGGAAGGTTCAAGTACTATGAAGGAGTGAAAAAGGAATATGAAATCCCAGGAAGGAACATAACTAAAAACACACACCATATCTTTTTTTTAAGTGAACTCACTACTGCATTCAATGGAAATCTGCACTTGAAAACAGGAAATTCAGAATTAAAATTATATTTAGAGTATTGCAGTCTAATATACAATGCTGGAGATAAAGAGACAAATCTCCAGTAGCTTTTCTATCATTTTATAAACATCAGGAGGAAAACACCCACACACAAATGGTCAGGGAAGCCCATGAGGCCAAGTGAAGAGTGGACAGCAGCCTGTTAGCTATAACCGAGAAAGAGCCATGGTGGCCACATGAATTTTGGGCTGCATAGGGGAAGGAACTGTCTCATAGAATAAGGGAATGGAAACTAACCTGGCTAGCACTGCTTTCTAATACTATTTTCCTTCACTAGAAACCTAGAAACCAGTGGAATAGTGTAAATAAATTTACATACTTACTTAAAAATGCTATCCAGATTACTGGATAGCCTTCCCATTGCAGTGAGATCTGAGAAATGAATTTTTAATAATTCACCTTTAATACCACCTCTCCCAAACCTGGAAAAAAAGATGATGGCAGAATACTGTTTTTTTTCCATGTAGTATAAATTCAAAAGCCACATATGTACATGCAGGTAGTTTTAGATCACTTGAGATATCCAAAATAATAAAGAAAATGATGAAAACATGCTAGGTTTGCAATGGATTATGTACTTGAAGGACAACAGAGACAACATCAAAGAGATGGTATGTGTGCAAACATCAGAGGAGGAAGAGAAGAAAAGCTTTCTGCATGTAATATATCATGGCATAAGGTATAAATCAAAATTCCTCATTTTATGTAAAAAGGACTATTCTCTAATATTATTTATACACTTTCCCTTAGAAAAAGTAGACTTTGAGGACTTTTAAAAAGTAAATTAAGAGAGCAATGTTTTATTCACATGGAATTAAATCAAAATTTGTATTTTTTATTCTAATGTCTACTACATTCTAGAGTGTCTTTGTTAACTTTGAAAAGAGATTTTACTTGTCTTCTCTTTATAAAATATGCAGTTTTACCTATGTTTTTACCACATGAGGCCTGAGAGCCTCCAAGCTTCTGAGAAAAAACAATACTTGTAATATTGCTGATGACATTTTTTGTACCTGCACAAGAACTTCAAATACAGTTCTAAATTCTCCTGCTTTTAATTGCTTCACTTCCACCCGCTGATACGTACCCGATACTGCAGGCACTGCGGAGTGGGCACGTAACGAGAAGCTTCTCACCAGTCGACTTCTCGTGTCCTGGTCTTAGCAGCCAATGGAAGGCAGATATTCCTATGCAATCACAAATGGAAAGCAGGCAGTTAGCATTGCACTACATGGTTTGAAAATACAAGTTCAAGCTTGTTCTCACAAGCCACAGAATTTATAATAAAAGCCTACCTATTTTAAAGGATATAAACAAAACTGCTGTTTTCTGCTCAGGGAGAATTCTGATGTAAAACATTTCAGAGATGTAAAGGAATTTGGGAAACAGGAAGAAATGAATAGAAATAATTGCAAGCTACAAATCTTGTTTCTTTCTTATGTGCAAACTATATTTGATCCACCAACCACATTTTGCAGTCTTTGAAAATTTGCCCTAACAGCAAAGCTTTCAATGCAAAGGAGTCAAAAAATGACTCAGCTGGTCCCTGCATGTAAAAATGACATGGCCACATGAGTATGTGTGTCACACTAAATGAAATCATGGCTCTACTAAAGTGAAAAGCAAATCATTGAAGATAACAGGAGAAGCAAAACTCCTGAAATCAGTAAGTCAGCAGGGCTAAGCAGGATAAGCCAGGTTTATCTACTAGACTGAATTGTGACCAAACAAGCAATTACCTCTCAGAAGTTTATGAAATAATATTTCCTTTTAAAAATCATTAGGATAACAGTTCCACTCAAATGATAGCCTATTCCTTACAATACCAGCAGCTCAGTTGTCTATGGATCTTGATTAGTCTTGATTTGTGGTGCAATTAATTGTTTGATTTGATTGTAAATCACAGAGTAAAAAGGTAAAGGTCTTTCTAGCGTCTTTTTGGTCTAACTTTTGTACACTTTAACCATATCACTGACCACAACAATATCAATAATGTATTTGTCATACTGATGTACATGAAGTCCTCTATTCCCTACCTTGCTTTAGTTTATGCCATTTGAAACCCAAGTAGCTAAAGAACTGAAAACTGAGTTTATAGATTTTGCAACAACATATGAAGGTTATTAGGCTACTGTTGTGCTAACCATGTTACTAAGGATACAGTGATGTGCACTGAGTATTTTTTTTACACAAAAAGTGATATTTGAAACTATAAATTGCAATCAAATAATATCAGTCAGGTAGATAGAATTTCCCATAGAATAAGCAAGGAACAGCCAAGTATAAAAACTTTTTGAATTAGTAAACATCTATAAAGCATTTCCAAATATAAAACATTTTGTAAACTCTCAGTGTTATCATTCTAAGTATATTAAAATCATATAAATATATATAATTTATGTAAGTATTAATTAACAGTGCCCAAAATTTAAGTCGCTCAAAATCAATAAGGTGTGTAAAATTAGGGAAATGATATTGCAACGGCATGCATGTCGAATTGTTTACTTTTCTTTATCCACAGATCATGAAGGAAGTTCGGAGAGCATTGTGCAATGCATCAGCTGATGACAGTAAACTCTTACTTCTCAGCGCAGTGGGAAGTGTATTCTGTAGTGGCCTAGATTACTCATATTTAATTGGCAGGTTATCCAATGACAGAAGAAAGGAAAGCACTAGGATTGCAGAAGCTATAAGGTGACCCAAGCTTACCTATGATCTCTAAATTATGAAATGCAGTGTGTGATTATAAAAATATTTATCAGGTCCAAAAATGTTGTATATTTAAGTGTTGATTGCATTCTAATATTATCCTAAAATTTATTTAGTGGAAGAACCTTGGACCTTTCCTTATTAGAAAAAAAAGCACATTTATTCCAGTGCTACTATTCACAGCAATTTATTTTATTCCACTTATCTGTATTTAATATTTCAAATTATTCCTCCAAAATTTGAATACAACTTTATTGTTTTTCTTTTTCAAATTAGCTATGGCTTCATGTTCTAAAGTGGTTCCTGAAAGGCAGATATTTTATTTGTTTTAATGTTCATCATTTTAATGAATTTCAGCACAATTGGGGATCCATGGCTTAGTCATATTCTGTTGAAATAGCTGTCTTCCACTGTATTTCAGAACCTTATTAGAAGGGTCTCCAATATTTTTCTTAAATTTAAATTACTCAATATACATGTAAATTTAGTTTTATTTCGTAACTAAAATGTGACTTTCCTTACATATATCAGGTTATCTTAATAGAAATTCAGAGTTTATGACATTTAGATTTAATATGTCTACCAGTCAATCTGCACAATACATCACCAAATATTTCTATTAGCCACATGATATACATATTGGGCAGATGTTCCAAAAATAAATCAGCATTACTGCACTAAAGTCAGTCTGTACCAGCTGAGGGGTTGATCCATGTTTTTTACTTCCTACATATAAATATGCTTCTTCTGGAGCTTTCAAACCCTATGCAGCACATTCCAACAGTTCTATGAAGGAACGCTAACAAATTTGTTTTACAACAGATTCATATTTTGGACATGTTAGTATAACGTAAAAAAAGTTGTTGATATGTATTTCACTTCCCGAGCTAAGACATTCAGAATAGTGATCTTGTTCTAATAGCCTGTTAACTATCAGTTGTCTTGGTTACAACTACTGCAGATCATTCTGGATTTTCAGTTTAATACTTCTGAAATTCTCAGAGAAGTAAAAACTATTTTAAAAGAACAAAAATATACTACTTAATACAAAAAATCATTACCTGTTTTAAAAAGTCCAGCTATGCTTGAATATCATTTAGTAATATTAACAAAGAGGAAAAAGGAAAAACACTTTGAAGGACAGATTCTAGATTAATTTGCTTAATATGAGAGATCTTTAGAAATGTGGAACCAAAAAGAATGAGAGGAAAGAAAATCACTACTCTTGTCTGAGAGCCCACTGGCACTGTATGGAAAGACACACACTTAATATTACTCATTTAAATATTGTGTAGATAGGTATTGCTATATATGTATATATTTCTATATGCACATTATATACAGGTATACTTATCAATTCAACATTTAAATGAGTCTAAGCTAGATGGTGATATCTTTATGCAGTTTTTCCATGGACTCATGGAATACTCTTGAAGTACTCGCACAATGTAATTCTGCTTGTCAAGAATGTCGAATTCAGGCCCACTGGAAGTAGATTTTTACTGTACTTCTGGAAACAGTACACTATTTTTTCCATTTAACTCAGTGCTTTCTGTGAACAAAGGACTCGACCCATGGAAAATATACTGTAATAAGCATAGGAAAAACATTCTTTTCACTTATTCAGTGGTTAGGATGTCCTACTACACAGTAACTCATCTCTGCTTTCACTCTCCTACATCCAGTTAGACTGATGTATCAACATGAAACAGAATCTTCCTTACAGTGTGTTTTCACTTTCTAAACTATGGATCCTACATTCTGATCACAAGATAAAACTGAAGCTTAAACTCCTGTCAGATCTCATATCACATCAATCAAAAGTTTATTCACTTAGCCCCTGTCCTCCTCCACTGACTCTAGGTCTTGCAGCTCAGAGTGGTGGGTGCCCTTGTAGCTTATCTCCAGGCAGGGACCACAGCTCTACAGCTCAAGCTGTTTTCATCTAGAAACACATCTGGCATTGCCCTCCTGGAGCAGGAAACAGGTATGGAGACTGCACTGCAACCTCACGCATGTGGCCTACAGAGCCATGTGCGCAGAAGCGACTCCCTGGAGGCCGTCCCCCACATCATGGTCTTCTGTGTCACATCATCAGTGAGACATCATTACATGACCTGATACATGGAGTTCTGGATGTTGTCAGAAGAAAACTAAGAAAGAGGAGTTTCCTCGTTTGATTTGTTTACAGCCTTTGATGTGTTTATGGGCCCTAACCTTCAGCAAGACCATTATGACCAAGAAGCAATTTCTGAACATCCCAAAGCGCATTCAGCAGTCATCTTTCCAGATCTCCTCTAGTGAAAACAGAAGCCTTCTGCACATAACACTCATCTTTGAGCTTTAGATTCTCCTATGCTGCTATGAGAACCTTCAGTGAACTTACAGTTCAGAGACATGCAAACACATCATGTTCCGGGGACAGAGAGAGCTCACTGAGACAGGCAGCGTGCCAAGCAGGATAAGTAGCGCACTGGACAGTGCAGATTCTGTAGGTGCACCACATCAAACGCAGGTGCTTGTTCCCTCTTCCAGACCATTCTACAGGTGACACATTCCATACCCATACATCGTGCCATATGTTTTATGTCCTCCATCCTTCCCCAGTGACCAAGGACAAGAGTGTCTGCTCAGAGTTCTGTTCCACTCTCTCCCCAGCCTCCCCAGCTCCAAGGGGAGATCACAGCAAACATTCCCTCTCTATGCATCTCATTGCTTTTCTATATTCATTTCCAGGTCCATTTATCACTTCATGCATCCATACAGCCCTCAGGTCCACTGCCACAACTCATCTTACTGTTTGTTCTCTTTGCCTCTCATTCTTCACATACCTGTCTCCCAGCCTTAGTGCTGCTTGCAAAACTTACTTGCTTAACCGCTATTGTTCCCAAAATTCAAGAATGGATCAGATGCAGTGATCCACAATTCTTACATCACCCTAAATAACCAGGGAAATGGTGAGACAAGGGAACAGCATTGCTTCTGCAACCAAAAAAAAAGGAACAACTCTTCTGAATCCTCCCGTCCTCTACAAGAAATTGTGTTTGAGCACAAAAATATGACATTTTTTTTTCACTCTCTCTGTCATGTCTTAGATTTTATGCTGTATTGCTCATTGTGTAAACAGAGCTGCCTGAACACACATTATTTTCTCATAACCAAAAACCAACTCCTGACTAAATAGACAGAAAAACAGAACTCAGTCATTTAGTGTTTAATTCTTGGGTACCTCAGACTCTCCTTTTTCATTTGAAATATAGACAATTTCCTTGCACTTCAGTCTGGACTTCAGTCCTCCAATGTGAAAGTTTAGGTCTTTTTAACCTCAGTGGGAGATCTGAAACACATCCAAGATGTATTTAACAAAATATGGTCATGTTATTTCATGTAGTCTATCAGCAATGATGCACACTGGATCTAACAAATACACAAGGCAGTCACAGAATTACCTGTTTTGTATTGAATTTGATTAATATATGTCTTTTTATCTAATGTAACTGAGCATCTTGATTGCCTTCATATACCTGCTGTGCACTGAGCTGCCAGAGCCCATAATTTGCCCACAATTACACTCATGCTTTTTTTCCGAATTGATGCGTAGCCTTTTCCATTCAACGGATGTCTTCCCACAGTTCCTAAGTGGAGGTGACTTGTTTGGAATATCTCTTAATAGCACAGAATTTACCATGTTCCAGTTGACTCATCCAGATGAATCCAATCATATTATTTCCCCCATTATTTCCCATTGCTTCATATTTACTGTTGTAGGCAGGTATGGACATCTACTTTGTTATGCTTTAGATCGGGCTTTTGCAACAATGCCCAAACAGATCATGCTCTTGTTCTTTAAACTATTTTCCCTCTCTTGGACTCCTCCTTTGCAGGTCTTGTTCTTTCAGCCGCTACAGAGTGTTCATTACCTCCCAATCCATTAATGGGCTGTACAGAAATCTTTGACACAGGATCTTATGAGAGCTTTTTGAAAATGTAAATATGCAGAAAATGCCTATCAGTATCCTCTTTCTTTCATGCTAAAACATGTTCACCATGTTAACCAGACCAGGCTGTCAGAATCACTAGTTCTGGAACAGAAAAACGCTATGGATATAAACCCAACAGTTACTGGTCAAGAAGTAAAATTAACCCTAACCAACCAAGCCATTCTGCAGACACAACATTAGTCACTACATTTTGGTTATTCTATTAATATACAGCACACAAAAGTATTTAATATCCCAGGTGCCCAAAATATTAAGTAACTAAACATGAGAGAAATTATCCATGTGTGAAGTAGTGCATTCTGACCTCATTGCCTTCATCTGAGGTTCTATTTTGTTTTCAGATTAAGTATATTAAGTTTGGAATTTATTTAAGTGTGATTTCTGTATTCAAGATCTTCCTTTTATTTTTTATTTTAGGGATTTTGTAAAAGCTTTTATTCAGTTTAAGAAGCCAATTGTGGTTGCTATCAACGGCCCTGCTCTCGGGCTAGGAGCTTCTATTCTACCACTATGTGATATCGTTTGGGCAAGTGAGAAGGCATGGTTTCAGACACCATATGCAACAATCCGACTCACTCCAGCTGGCTGCTCATCATATACATTCCCACAAATACTGGGTGTTGCACTGGTAAGGTTTTCCATATAAAATTCCTGAAGAATCTGTTAATTTCATGCTCTTGTTTTTTCTGTCTTTAAGAAGCAAAACTGAAAATATGTTTCTGTGAATTGTTAGGGGTGGAAATTAAAATCCATGGAAAGTTCATCTAATTCCTATTTATTTCTTATCATAAAATGACTCAGAATTCAGTATTTTCCACATGTAGTATTCAAGAAAAATTTATCACCGGTTGAAGGAGTGATTACTGCCAAAATCATAGTAGAAAAGAGAAGAAATGGATTGACAGAACAATGCTACAAAGTCCTTACCTGTGTTCTGTTAAGACTGTGCAGTCACAGAGTTAAAAACTGTTCTTTGTTTCTTTTCTATAGAAAGTCCAGATAATTCTGGCAACGTTGCTTAGCTTTTACCCTTGAAACAAAGTAGAATTTGACCCACAAAATATTTCATACCATGTTCTGTATCACTGTATCATTGGCAGTTACTCTTGTAAAATCAGCAATATAGATTCATCATGCATGCCAGCACATTTCTTTTTTAAATGAAGCCCATACTGTGCTCTGGCCACCTGCACAATCCTTAAATAGCTACCAAAACTCCTTTTCAAGTATTCTGCAGCATGGAAAGATACAGGAGAACATTTGTAAATTTAATCTTGAAAATAGCAGGCAAGCACGGGAAAAGTTTTAAGATCTCAAGTAACCTTTTGCTTTTATAGGCAAATGAAATGTTGTTCTGTGGGAGAAAGCTGACAGCCCAGGAAGCCTGCAGCAGAGGACTCGTGTCACAAGTATTTTGGCCAACAACATTCAGCCAAGAGGTGATGCTACGAGTGAAGGAAATGGCATCCTGCAGTGCAGTGGTAAGGAATCAAACCGCTTTGTGACTAAATTACACTTCGTGAAGGTAAGATGTGCTGCAAAGGCTTATCACATCAGAAAGGTGGGTCCTCAGTTCCCACAGCAATACCTGTGGAAGAAGAGTTAGCATGAGCAAACCTGGAGAAGGGTCAAGGAGCTCAGAGCTTCCTTTCACATTGAGGAGGAAGGGTTGTTTTATTTCTCCAACTTCACATTTATTTAGTACTAGTGGAACGCAGTGGCTATAGGCTTTGAAAAGGGCATAGCTGTACAGCTTTTCTTTGTAAAGATAGAAGAGTCTGAAACTGTACAACAGTACTGGGCCATCCCTGCAGGATGTAAGAAAATATATTGAGCCTTCATGTTGCCCTGGCCCACTATGTCTCAGCTGACTCTGCCGTCTTGTCTGCACCTGCATAGTTCCTGATGCTGCAAAATGTTCTGCACAGAACACCAGAAGGGTAGAATAATGCACCTAACCTCTGCTGTGAAGAAGAGGAGAGATCCACACATAGATGGATCTGAACAGCATATGGATACAGCGTACTGTAACTTTCCTTTTGTGTACATAACAGTTGAGTGAAAATCCTTTTCTAGCTTTAATTTCTAAGGTCCTTTTGCTTCAGGCAGATAGACTCCTGTTCCAGACTCATCCTTGCTTCAAAGAAATGCATTGAAGAAATTAATACTGTCTGCAATGAAACTGCACTGACAAAAGTACAAATTGCTACAGGTTATTGTTATACTTCATATATCTGAAACTATCTTAGCATCCCTCAGTTTCATTTAAAAGATATGCTGTAAAAGACAAGGTAGAAGCACAGGAGATTTTTAATTAAGGAAATTGAAGATTATATCTCACAACAGACATTCAGAATGAAATTCACTGGAAAGGTAGCATAAGCTTATTTGATCATGCTGATATAACATGTATTATATGAACTGGGAAAACCTCTGAGCCTTCTCCTTTCCTTCCTTCACTGTCATTGGATGGCAATGAAATTTTCTCCTGGAACCTGTTAGAAAGAAGACTAGTGCTAACTTTTGGACAAAGATGAGAGTTAAAACTGATTTATTCTCTGAGATCCAAAATGCAAATCAGGCTGTAGTCACAAAAACAATGAATATGAGCTCATGCAAGTCAACTGTGAATACATTCGCAACAGAATAATGCACAGGCCCAGCTGCTTACTAAAGCATCACTTACTAAAGAGAGATATTATTTTGGAATAGCACAGTGCTATAACCTTTAACAGACAGGAACTGGACTTCAAATGTAGGTGCTGGCAAAGCTGAGTGGCAAGTATGCATCTCCCATGCCATAAAGAGGATACACATTTACATTAAATCTTCTGTTCCCAAAATTCAATATTATATAAATTATTAATGATTTTGTTTGAGTAGCTGGGTTTCTTGCAAGGTATATATCTATGTTATATATTTCAAAAGGAATTTTAAAGGAGACAATCTCATTCTGCTTAAAAATGGTCTGAGAGAAATAAGAGCTGAAGTGTGGATGCAACCATGGACATGCTGTTCATACCTAACTAACAACAATTATTAAGAGATTATTAAGACTTGAGGTTTTGCTTTTCAATGTAAAAATTTAAGGTGATTCGTTATGACCTCTTTTGTAATGAGGAGAAAATGTAGTTCCAGAATAGTCAGCAGGTGCTTCTTTCACCTAATACCCTTCTGTTATAAAATGCAACTTCACCTTTGAAAACATTTAAACAAGTAAACTTGGAAAACTTGTTTGCGGTAAAGACACATCTCTATTCATTTCTGTTCTGACAATTAACTAGTATATGACGAAAAATGGTTAAAGATGGACTTCCACACTGGAGTGTCGAAACTCTATAACCTTAAAGACCTGTAACCTTGCAGAAAGCAGGCAGCTGATGTATTATACCTCCCAAATCTTCATTTCAGTGAGTCACACGTTCAACAAGAGGGAATTTATCTTCTTCTAGAACCTCATGGCAGAGCTTTAATAAAATAAGGCACTTTGAATCCCTCTCTCCTTTTAAAAATGTTGGCATTAATACATAAACCACAAAAGTCCTGAATCCTTAAAGACACTATGAGCAACTGCAGCTGAAAACCAAACCTCATTTCTCAGCCCAAAGGAGTTGGTTAGATTGTAAAAGTCAGTAGTATAAAAATGTTGTTCAGACCATTATCCATAATAATTTTATTAGATTCGAAATAAAATACTAATCAGTATTTTGGCTTTAGGTATTGGAAGAGTCTAAATGCCTTGTGCGAAGCTTCCTGAAATCTGGATTGGAAGATGTGAATGAGAAAGAGTGCCAGATGTTAAAGCAGCTGTGGAGTTCTTCTAAAGGACTGGATTCATTATTCAGCTACTTGCAAGATAAAATTTATGAAGTCTGATGTCACGGTCTAACTTCAAGAGAAAATGCTCCAACTGTAAACAGAGCCCAACATTACCTGTGTTTGAAAAGCAGAGGCAATGCATCCTTGAGGAATTTGTGGCAGTGTATCTTAATACATATGGTTGTGTCCATTTCCGTGTGAGTTACACAGCTGCTTCTAGCTGGTTTGATTTTGTGTAACAGAGATGTAGGCAGGCTTGCTCAGTGCACATAATCTCTGCAGAGGGCTGCGTCTTTCACCTGCTCATCAAGATAAATGTTCACATTCCATGTGCTGAGAAGCACTACTGAGGCCCAAACAGGCACTGTCTGTAACGACTGATTTTGTCTGTCCTTCTTAACTTATTCTTGCTGTTGCAACACACCTGGGCTGACCCGGACGGCTCAATCTGAAAAGTGGGTCATTGTAACCTTTTGTAGACCCAACCACCACACTTATGAAATATTTTAATTATTTTTTTCTAGGTTCTACCAGTGTAATGGAAAAATCTGATAATTTATATGTATAATATGTAAAGTTAGTTTTACAAAAGTACTAGAATTTTTCTTCATTGAATTTATTTAACTTATTTATTTTGTGTTCATATTCAGATGTTGGGTGATCAAAGATCTTATTTTCATACTTCCCTTGACTGAATTAATGGTATCACATAAGAATGCAAACATTTTTAGCAGCTGTGTAGAAAATAAAGACTATGTAGAAAACACACAGTATGCTGTGGGCACTAACAGAAACAGCCATGTGCATGCTCGTGTATGCGAGAAAATTGTACAAAGATGTATTTGCCAGGGTTAAGGATAAGAAAAGGGGATTCTGAAACAGCGAGGCCCCCTAAGCCTCTCTTCACTTCCTGCCTTCTTGAGAAGCACTGAAGGGCTTGCCAACAAGATGCTTTCTTTAGGTTTACTCTGTTCCTGTTAGTCGGACGTCAGTAACAGGGTGAGCGGTGCCGTTATGTGGCTTCTTACTGTTCTTCAGGTTTAAACATCCCCTTTTGGTCTGAAGTCTCAAAATGAATCTTTCTGAGCCTTAGTCTAGTTGCCTGCTTGCTCAGGTGAGCTCATTTCTGCTCTGGGGGCTTTGGGTGGGCCCAGTTCACATAAGGTGCTCGGTCCGGATCAAAGCGTCGGGAGAGGTTTCCCTTTGCTCCCCCCAGCTCTCCACATGTGGTCTTACCACCCTCTGCTTGCAAGATCTTACGGCTCTCCACAACTGCAGTCCACGGTAGGTGATAAAAATCCAATCTGATACTTTTGAATGTGATCTGAGGATTTGTCAGTGACACTGACCACCTTCTGAACACTGGATCTCTCTCGTGTCTTTCTTGTAAGGCAGTTAATACAGAAATAACACAAACCCGCTCGGGGACTTCAGCTGCCATGTTAGTATGCCTGAATCCAAAGCTCTGGAAGCAGAAGCTTTGCACATTTGTTTAGTTTGGAATTCGTGCACTTACTCTCCATCCTCGACTAAGTGACAGAGGGTTGGACCTCTGCAAAGGAGGTTGTTGGGTTTCTCCCTCGCAGTCTTTCCGTGACAGTCTCCACAAATCCTGGTGAAGGTAGCAAACAGGCGATTACAGTAGCCTTCAACGCATCTAGGTATTATTTCTTTTTTCCACAAATATATAAAAGCACTATTTCTATGGCCTGATTGTACCACTGTTTTTTAAAGAAATCATTACTCCAAAGGCAGTTTTCATGGAAGTTCTTCATAAAAACATATGAAATCTGGCTTCAAATCAGCCAGCTTAAACATCTTCAAATAGCACTATCAAAACAAGTGACTTATTTTTAAACGTCTAAGACAGAGAGGAGCTTTTTTGTGTCTCTTTGCAGTGAAACCACTTGTTTTATACCAAAAGTTGCTTATTTCCACAACCTTCCAGCAATGCCACGGACCCTGCTACTCTGTCTGTGGGCACTTGTCAGTAGGGCAAAGCCCTTAAAAGCAGAGGGATTACTCAAGGGAAAAACATCCACGGGCCCCCACGATTGCACAATCAGGCCTCTGGGATATGACTTCAGAAAAAAGTAATAGAAAGTACCATGGTTCCTCAATTTCCTTTTTCTTTCTTTATTCCCGTCCAGAGAGCCATAACTCCTGTGTTAATAAAATATTAGGAAGTTCATTTCAGTGCTTTATTTTTTTTGTAGATATATTTAGGAAAAAATAGCTCAGCAATGTGACGGTAGGCTTTCCATATGAGATTTTCAAACAATAATCGTAAGTTGTTAGACCTTCAAACTGCATCATTTCATCTGATTTTTCAAATATATCTTAGCATTTTTTATGACAAAGGAATGATTGAAATACATTTTCTATAATTATTTTTCCATTAAAGCAAGAGCTAAACATAGTTAACATTTTTAATTATTCATATCTATACAGTTACAATCTAGTTTTCATGGAATCTATTTTCCCTTCAAGAAAAGAGTAGTAACAATGTCAAGAGCTTCTTTTTCAGTATTTAAAGATCAGAATCAATTCTCTCTTGTGTTGCTGTCCTTACTAGGTATTCAGATATTTAGATGTACTGTACATATTAGTCTGGGTACCTTTACTAATATTCACAGTATTTAAGATTATAAATGCAATTTGTTGTTAAGTATGTTATTTTATTGTGTAAATTGTTTTGTACAATCTTTAAAAATCTACAGTTTTGCATTTGTAGATATTAAAGGTAAGCAATTTATTTTGTGTTGTCCTGCATGTATATTTTTGCTGTAGATACGTGTTGCTTAGTTTACTATTTCAGTACATTTCTGTTTAAATGAATAAGCTTATAAACTTTAATACAGTATATATTTTCAGAATATAAACTTTTATATTTCTGTGGTAGGTTAGGGTATGCGTTTTAGGCAATCTTTTTCACTACTATTACTGTTCTTTTAATCTATAATATAATGGTTTTGTGCCAATAGTTTTTCATTAGAATAAAATGCTCTTTTAATGTTAGGGATAAACAGACAATTTTGGTTGTTTTTGTTTTTTGGGTTTGTTTGTTTTGTTGGCTTTTTCATTTTGTTTTGTTTTGTTTTGCCAACCTTTACAGTTTTAAATGTAATTTGTAAATGTAATGCATTTGTGAATAAGCCTTACCATTAGGTACAAGAAATCTTTAAAGCTACATAATTGCATATGTAGCACTAAGGACTTCCCCAAGTAATTGTTGGAAGAAAGTTAGCAAAATCAGAGTACAGGGCCTTAAGTTTTTCTTGTGAAAAGGATAATACGGGTTGTTTCTTCTGAACAACATAGTTAGACTTGTCAGCGTGGGCTTTGGTATATATAAACTGTGCGTTTGTGCTCCCGACCACAATAGTTTAATCTCAGGCTTTGTGTGGCTGGGTCTATAAAAGTCAAATCTGGCTAAAGCCAGCACTCTTTAGGAGACGCTAAAGAAGTTTACATAAGAGACTTATAGACAATCTTAATCATAGTACATTTGGGTACGCTGTATCCTAGATGTGTTATCTGTGTCTGCCCAATTAACCGTATGTTTTAAGCCATATTAAATCTCTTTACTGCTACTTTAAATACTACACTGAAAGTCATTTACTAGCTTACCTACTCACAGACAGGATTTCGATTTTTAGTGAGTAAAAAATATTATGCCTTCCATAGAAACAAAGGACCAAAGAACTGCATTATTCTAACAAAGCATTAGTTACTTAGCCAGTGAATTAGTTGGACATTTGTACTGAAGATCAAATAGTCTCTTTCTGCTACAAACACTGCACCAAGTGTAAGGGGAAAAGGTGTTGACTTGTTGTGAAGAGTGATGCTCAGCTAGGGTGGCATGTCTATTGGTAAGGCTTATTACCAAACCTCTGAGATGAAGCAAAGAACCAAAAATTCACAAATTATGTCAATGTAAATTTCTTTTCAGAACTTGCACAACTAATTAATTGTAGTACTTTGCAAATTAGGCCCTTAAGTTATTTTGTCAGGATGCCATGGAACAACCTAAAACAGTTTCTAATATTTGTAATGATGAGTACATATTATAATATTATAAGGGTACAGGCACCCCTATATCACAGTGTTGTAAATATTTTCTGAAACTGGTACAGTACTGAGGGACTTGTATCTTCTGATATATCAACTATTGACTGTCTAGATCAAATTGTACACAATTTATTTGTTGATGGTCCTGTAACTAGTGTATGGACACATTTCTGGGTGCCTTAGAAGTTGTATTTTTCATGTGTGTTAATATGCAGTATTTATACATTGTGAGAAGCTGCTTTGAATAAAAACATTGAAACTTCATTTCAATGCAGTGACTTTCAGTTTTACTTCATCAGAATGAGTTTGATAAATGGTAGCTACAGACTCTTCTTTTCTATTTTAGCATGCTAAAGTTATTCCACAGACTTCTGTATTTTGAAAAAAGGTTGGAAGACAAAAGGCTTCTGAAGAGAGAAATGGAACTTAAAAGTATTCATTAAAAACTGCAAAAAATAGAGTATTATGAAACATTGCAAACCTTCAGAGAAGGACTCTCTAAAATCATTCCTCAGGAATGATCTCATCATAAAAGATCTCATTTAATCAAGAAAACCGTAGAAAAATGTGTTATTTTTCTACGATGCCTTCTACTTTCATCACTTCCACCACTGTTTTGACATGTAGAGGTCACCTAGAGCATTGTGTGCCCAGAAGCAGCTCCCACAGGCTCCCTCAGCTCCACGCAAGGGCCTCAGGTTTTGGAGGAGGATTTCCCAGGGGCCTGGTTCTTTTGGGGGCCCCGATGCCCCAGGGCAGCGTGTGCGGTGCCGGGCTGCGCGCCTGCCACCAGCTCGCTGGGACACGGCGTGAGGGCTTCGCCGCACCCGCCCTGGCGCTGCTCCCACTCATGTGCCTTCCGATGACTTTTTCTCTGGGGCAGAAAGGAATGGATATTTTATGTGAGGATTCAGTGTGACCCAACCACCTGTGCACGAAGGTTTGCAACAAGCGAACAGCGCTTGAGCTAAGGCTAAGATCTATATTTATTCTCCGTAGATCAACTTGCTAAGCTTTAAAATGACAAGCACTTAGTAAAAAATGTGGTGAGCTATTTAGAGCAAAGGATTGAGAAATTTAGTCTTGCTTCACCACCAACAAATCCAATTAGAATTTATTACAGTGACTCTTGTCATAATTAACTTATTGTAATTTGCATTGGACCGCAGGCAACATGCACACGATGAACACAGTATGACATTTATGTAACATGCAGTTAAAAAGACACCATAAACTTAAAACTTGTATACAAACACATTTCCTTGCTAGTCTTTGTTAAATACAGAGATGATGAATATGATCTTTCTGTGATCTCTGTCCTGTTTTATTTTCATTTCAAAACATCTTGAAAGTATAATCCAATATATATCCCTTTTGAATTTACCAAAACTAAGTTTATTTCTAAATGATTTACTAAATTAGCTATATTTATTAGTAAATTAATTTGAGAATTTCTAATGACCAAATATTTCTAGATTTTAGATCTAGAAGATCTCTCAAATTCAACTTTATTTATTCCACTTCAACAGGTAGAAGTAAACTATTTTAACTCACAACTGACCTTCCAAATCAGAATTAGTTTTCAACTTGAATTAACTAAGCAAGTTAAAATATTTTCTCAGCACCGAAAAAGAGGTTTAAAAGGTGTTTTATTACTTCCATGTGCTTAGCTAGTATTTTCTATCTATGCTATAATAGTAGGTCGAGGGATTGTTTGAGGGGTTTTGGAGAGAGTTTCAAATAATGAAGAAAGCTAGAGAAATAACCTGCTCTAGATTTCAAACTATTTGAATTGTACTAGCAACATTTTGCTTTAATTTATCCTCTCTCCTTGGTTTCACAAAATTTGCTCATTACAGATGTATAATAAAAGTAGAGCCCTTCAGAGCTTTGTTGGATTCCAATTATTACGTCCATCTGGGCTGACATGGTAATTTTCACCTGGAACTGTCAAAAGGTGCTATGGGCGAAAGACTGCAATTTCCCTTTCAGAAAAAAGAAAAAATTTATTATTTAGCAGAGCATAAACAAATTATCACAGAGCATGAAGCAAAGGCCAGAAAGGCAGAAGAAAGAATCAAGAGTTTTTATAAAGGAAAGTCTCTACAAGGACAATAACTAAGTTTTTACTACAGTGCAGGAATATCTAAATATATAATCTCTAGCTATACTTCATGGTAAAGCAAGCCTAATTGCTAGGTGAAGAATTAATAATCTACACAACAGCTTTTAACATGATATAATATACAGAATATCATCCTTATGAAAGCCTCAGCATAAAAGTTATAATGCTACTTAATTAGTTGGGAACAAACCTAGCAATTACAGTTTCATGTGTCTTTCAACGAACCTCTCTATGTAACATGTACAGTACTTTCAATACGACTCCATGTGCCAATCCAAGCAAAACCAATGAAAACCTGTAACTTCAGCCTTCACGAGTTCTTCCCGCAACATGCAAACCAGCTACAGCATGTCAGTAATGGTGAGGGTAACTTTAAAAAAAAATCAAAGAAACTTTAACCAGCACAGAAGGCACAGTTCCATATCTCTAGTTCAAAATTTAACAGCAGTGGCTTAGAAGTTTTGAGTAAAATACACCATTTCCAATGTTATCACTAACTCTGGTTAGTAAAAAGTAAAAAAAAAAAGGTGCTCTGTTATATTTTAACCTTCGACTTCTCAGTCATATTTATCAACTTTGATTCTAAATGTCTGTGTAATTCATCTTACTCATTGGTCATAGGCAGAAATATGATTGGTCCACAACTGTGAAGAGAGATGAAAATGCTCTTTGCAAGTAAGAGGCAGGTTTGATAAAGGAGGTGTTGCTACCGCCCAAGATGTTAGATACAAAGCTGCGTCTAACAGAGTGTCTATAACGAAAAATGATTTAAACACTAAGCGGCAATCTTGACTTGTTAGGATTAAGTTAATTACTATCATCTAGAAATAAGTTATTCACAGTCATCCAGAAATGCGTTTCTGATGTGTCTGTAAATAAGTGCTGCATTCTCTGTTACACTAAAAGATCAGCAATTTCATACTGCTGTCCTTCCAGCCTTCTGCTCAGTGATTACATATGCTGCCTACCAAGCTCCAGGGTATTCACTTCCTACAAGAGGTTCATTAAATGGATAAAGGCATTCACATAAAACTCTTCCCATGCCTAATTATTCAAGATCGGCATTATCTTAGCCCCTCATTTGTTTATTTTGTATGCAGCTGCAGCGAGCTGTTTGTCAGGGATGCAGACTCCGGCACTCAATTCCCTCCAAGTCCACTTTTTGCCCATTAGGCTCATAATGAGCAACAACTCCAAACTCCTGCCAGCTGAGCCGCCGAGGGATTCCCTGCTGCTGCAGGGCTAAAGGTCGGGCGAGCGCTGCTCGGCTGATAGGCAGAGCGTGCCACGTGCTCGGAGCACGGCGCTCGGAGTCAACAAGCGCTCCGCTCTAATCCCCCCTTTATTTCTGAAAGCAAGCCTTAATAATATCAGCGCTCCAGCCTGCCGAGGGTTTTCCTGCCATCATGACCTTTCATCACTCCTCTGCACAGGGTTGCTCCCTGCAATGACATCTGAAAAAATATAGGTTGTTAACTATAAAATAAAGCAGCCTCTCAGTTCCGTATGCCCCTGACCAGGCCCATCTCAAGAGGGCAAAGTACGAAAGTGCTCGTAATGCTCATCCCATCTCCAGCATCACCCTGCGCCCAGCTTAACTGTACCAGAAGAGAGGGACCTTGTCCATTTTATGTATTTCCATGTAACAGGATCTAACAAATAGAGGTATTTTTCTGGATATTAATCTAGTACTTACTGGAAAGACTCCTAACAGAAATACCTCAAAACCTACCAGCCATGGTAGGATTCATCCTACACCACTGTAGCTAGCTAGAACACAGAGACACTGCTCTTCTCTAAAAAAAGTTTCTCCAATAAAAAATGCTCCCTAACATTTATTATAAGCTTAAACTGAACTTTAAAGAAATAGGCTGCAATGTAGCTGATGTGAAACCTTGACTCTTTCCCCAACCGATTCTATCAGGAGAAAATCCACCACCACGGCTCCATCAGGGATTCAAGGCACTGGTAAAGACACCGTGCGCCAGGCCGTGTGCCAGCGAAACGATGAGGCAGCCCCGGCGCGGGGAATCGAGTGTCATGAACATGTCTAACCCATGCTCCACGCAGCGCTTCTCCTGTGAGCAGGGGGAAAACACCCTGTAGAAAGAAAGAATTCGGTGATTTTTACTCGATCAGTACAGGCAACCACTGTCATTTTCCCCCAACTCACAGCAGCTCTCAAATTTTAATTTAGGAGAAATGAAATTGGAGAAATGATTGCTGTTAAGAAAACAGCAATCAGCAAAGAGAATGGCAAAGGACATTTTCATGGATAAAAATCAATCCAGTCCTACAGCCCTCACTTTGACAAAACTCCCACTGATAGCCCTGATAGCCAGGATGGTTTTGTGAGAGCATGGGGATCTATAATACTAAGTACTTGTACAGACACAAAAAAGAGTACATTTTCTTAATGAAAATGCACTTCAAATGGTTGGTCATTTCCCAAAGGAGTGTGTGCTCATGCTGCTTGGCTACACAGCATTCTTGTGAACTCTTGATGAATCATGAGTTTTCCTGAAACATTTTAAAATTAATCCCTCTTAAAATTCTCCACTTATGCATCATTCTACATGATCACCCTAGACCTATGCAGGATAGAAAAAAAAAGTATAAAAAGATAAAAGAGTCAGAATTTAAAAAAGGAAAAAAGATTTGCAAGAAGACCAACCCAGTCCTCCACCTGAAGACATGAACACTCATTTACAGGTTGTTAAACACTGCCAAACCAGAACAGCAGCATTTTATACCTGCTTTCTTATTCACTCTTCACAGGTGGAAACAGCCACATTGGGCAGCTCTGCAGGAAGGGAGTAGACAAGGCAGAAAATCCAGCCTCTAATTATTATCTTCACGGTGGTAGTTATAGAAGGGCTGTGGACTAGAGCCCCCCACTGAATGAGTAGACAGGGCTTCTGCTTAGAGGCTGAGCCCTGGCACATCTCGTATGCCTGCAAACACCCGTAATACCCCTTGCAAGCCCAAACTTTTGTTTCAGGTGACACCTTGTCTGGATTCGGCCTGCTGCGCTGGATTAGGCCTGCTGCACTAAACCCTTGGGTTAGGTCTGCTGCACTGTGAAGCTATGGAGACCAGACCAAGTTTGTACAGACACCCAGTGTACCAATCCCAGGCTGGGATTAGCCACCGTTAGGTTCCCTGGGCAGATCTATGAGTGAATTTTGGTCCAATCTAACAGCCCTTGCAAATGCCTACGCCTGAAGTTTAGATTTTCAAACCCATCAGTTACAGCGTTAAGAGTCAAGTACTGCAAGAGCAGCTACCAGGACTTCTGCTCCACCTGCCAGCACTGCCCTTCCTCCAGATGTTGACAACAGTAGCAGAGGCTGCAGACTAGACACCATATCTGCACAAAGGAAGCTAAGTTTGAGCTGCCTGTGAGCTCAAACAGATGACAGAAAGCTGGAATCCTAGAGAGATGACAACTTCTTGACGAAGCCAAAGCAACAGGACAGAACAGTTGTCTCTGCAAACTCTCTATTCCCTCCACCATCACTTGACACACTGGAAATACAGAAATACGAGCAAAGAATAATTTTGTTGGGAGGCTGATGTCACTGACCATGAATGACTTGATCACGGCTCTCATGTGAAGCCGATGGTTACACACTGCGAGACAGGGTGAAACCCCAGCCCTTCAGTTTTGGAAGTGAAACTGCCAACTTGTAAAGTTAGGTCTACAGTTTATGGAAGAAAACCATGGTATCTCTTTCGTGGATGCCACAAGTTCTAAGTTTTCTTCCATTGTTATTCAAGAACTAATTCCCAGGACTCCTGCAGAGCTATGGACCTTTCCAGAGCATCATTTCATATATTCAATGCTCTGACATCAAATATTGTCTTAAAAAGAACAGGAAGAAAGAATTTGTGCTGCATGAGGCAGCATTATCTGAACTATTTTGCACAGAGCTTAATTCTGGCATCCATGTGCCTTTTCCATCTACAAATAATATTTACCTGTTACAAATAGAAAACAATTTGCCCATTTTTGCACTTCCATTCCCAAACACCCTTCCGGTCTGAAGACACACCTCTTGGTTTGTGAAATGCTAACGGTTATATCAGTTCACATCAGGTGCAACGTTATTGGACAATCAGGATAGAAAGGGATTAAAATGAAATGGCAGAGATTGGTGACTGACACACTTGTTGATCAGGCAGCACAAAAATCTGCAAGCTTTATAGCTTGGCAGCTTGTTGTATAAAGGTTCTTCACACAGATAAGAATGTTAAAGCACAAGCAGAGTCAAACATTTTAGACACTCTGCATCAAATAAGTGGCTCATTTTCTGGAAGGAAACCAAGAAAGCCCATTGCACAGAACATCATGTATTCCTTCAAATAGGAAATTAATTTCATCAGGACAGATGCTTAAGTAGAAATAAATCTCAGCACAGAGACTTTTCTCAGCAATAGCTGTTACTTCAGTGGTAAAATAATAAAATAACTCTAAATTAGTTTGCATAATAATAATATGTAATTACTAAAAATGTGAAAAAGAAATTCTGCAACAGCCTGGAATATTTAATTTTCATGCACTGTGCAAAAACATTTGAAAGTAGAAAGGATTCTAGCATCTACTGCCTACCATGACTGATATTGACTGATATACAGGCTATGAGACTTCTGCTTTTGTTTACTGTGTAGAGCCAGGGTGTTTTTTTCTAAAGCAGACTTTTTCTAAATTTCTCTAAGAGAAACTACAGAAGTTTAAAGCGACAAATGAAGATTTAAACAACCAAAGCACTGGATAAGACCACTCAAAAGCACAAAGTTCCACAGCAACTGGTCTGCAAATGGAAATCTGATTTGTATTCTTAACATCCAAAAGAATAAACATATACATAGTGGAAATGAGGTCAACAACTGTTTCTGTAAAGTCATAATGAAAAAAATAAAAAATAAAATAAAATAAAATAAAATAAAATAAAATAAAATAAAATAAAATAAAATAAAATAAAATAAAATAAAATGTAGGCGAAAGCTATCAGGAATCCCAGAATACACGCCAAACAGCCCACTGGGTCATAGGGCAGCCTGTCCTCAGCAGTACTCTCTAAAAACTAGAGTATTCAATTCAAAAGTGAATTTGGAGGAAGATGCACCAAAACATTTTGCTGTGCTTATAAAGGTGCAATTCTGTATGTCCAAGTAAAAGTGTTATTGGAAAAAAAGAAACTCGCCATAGCCAGGAAGAATCTTAAATGTAAGAAAATGCATAGTATTTAAAACCAAAAACTTTGTCAATAAAGGAAGGGGTCAGGAAAAGAAAGCTGGGATCCAGTTCAAATATAATCTCACAAAACTGCCATCAGAACAGAAACTACATGAAATGAATTGGAAGAAAAAAAATAGATAAAAACTATCTTTGGTAGATAACAACCAATAATACAGAGAAATTTTGATTTTGATAGCCCTTCTTACTGATGACAGTAGCTCTCTGCTTGTGGTGTAAATGCAATAAATAGATGACACCTTAACACATCCCAGAGTTGCTCAAAGAATCTTTATATTCCACAGTAATAGCCACTAGTGTCTTTTAAGATTAATGATAGACTGCAATGAACGTGCACTCTATAGCTCCACAGAAGTACTGCTTTCACTTAAATCAGATTTAAGTAACATTCATACAAATACTGTGTTGACAGATAGTTTATAAACACACACAGTGATTTTGAAAATCTAATTTTATTTTTACTCTATGTTGAATTAATGCTTGGCATACTAAATTATTTTATGATTCTCAAGCTAGAACACTACATCTCTGTGCCATTAAATCCTTCAGAATTCCTTGGCCGTATTTCCCCATGTTTTAAAACCTGAGGAACGACCATACCACACATTATGGCAATAAGGGGCCTCTTCCAAGTCAAAGAAAATGAAGCATTTCTTCACGCACTTTTTTTTAAATTTATATCAATGGGAATTAAATGTCAAATTTAAATAGCTACTTTTGAAAGTAGTTAGTCTGTATCTTCACAGGAAACTTCCCTGGCAGAGTTCAGACTATTTCTTTGTGCACTAGAATTGTGCCAGTAAACCCTTTAAGCAAACCCATCAGAAGGAATGCTTTTGCGGCACGATATGCCTGACCCAGCACACACACTGAAGTCACATTTGGAGCATGCGTTCATAGCACAGCTTTCAGGCAGATACTCACGTGCATAATTTCCCCACGCTTAAAATACTCTTTCTTGAAAATAAGCCCTCAAACCACCAGAGATAGACTGAACAATATTGGATTTGAGGAGACCTGAATTAGTTTTGCCTGTGTATTACCTGCATATGATCTATAAGAACACTGAATCATAGATTTGTTTTTGTTTTTCAGTAAAAACCCATGACCATAGGATATGCACATTAGAAAAAAAATGATTTCTTAAAATACTGTCAAGACCTTACACATTTGACAAAAAGAGCAGTACATTTTTTAAAGGCTCAAACATTTGCTGAAACACTAGAAAAATGCATTACCTTCAAATGATATAATAGGAATTATAACCTATGAAGTCAAAAAGCCATGCCCACATGCTTCAGGTGAGATTTTCACGCCAAAAGCCAATTAATATTTGAAAATGAGAACATTTCTATTCTGTAAGATCTCCCAATTTTCACTGTGCCTTGAACATTAAGGAAGATGACATTTATATTATAGAACTATGATTTGCAGCAGGTTAATGTTCTACTTTGTGAGCAGATTACCAAGAAAGAGCCTTCCCGTGTAATAAAAGTCATTTTTTTTCCTTTGAATTCAGAAAGCTGATTTCACCATATAACTGAGTCATCAAGGAGACTGCTGAGCAGCAGCCCTAGCCAAGAAATGAAGATTAGATTGCATCTGCTGCTGCCCTTTTACTCAAACCCATTTGAGCTTCATCACCACACTCTGATCAAGACTTTCCGTACACGACGCGCACAGCAGTTTGTTTCCCAGATGTTACGTGCAACCATGAAGGGACTGCTGGAGCAGGCTGGAAATCTAATCCTACCCTCCCATAAAAGCACCCCAGTCTCTCGGTCACAGCAATAACCCTCTCCCCAGATCACCCTCCAGATTATGGAATTGCTCCTTGCAAAGCAGAATAGTTTCAAAGGCAGGAACTGATAAAGCCCTTCTCCACTTCTAGATATCCTGCTCATTGTTTGGGACTGGGTTCTACACTGCAAGATGTGGATTTAGATTTCTCAAACAGATGAATTGCACATTCATCTTCCATATTCTGGGAAAATCCATGATATTGGATAGAAGAGGAGAATATGCCTTCACTGTTTTTTTTTTTTTTTTACATTTTTCTAGACTTTTGCCTGCTTGGTTATGGAACCTCTGCTTGGACATCTAGCTCTTGTTTAGATACCTCATCATGTACCTTGCTGCACATTACTTGAACTTTAGGATTCAGGCATTATAACACTGGCAAACACAAGATGCAACTTCCCTGGGTAAGCTGAGCCCATGGACTCATTCTACAGGTTTTGCAGAAGGAAGCTTTGACTTGAGCAAAGGCTGCAGGACATGCCCCTAGAGCCCAGGCATTGTTCTTCTGCAGAGTTCAACATTCTGTTTTTAAGTAAGTTATGTAATACCACATGAAATAAAGGAGAACATACCCAGGGCTGTAGCATGCATAGTTAGAAAGCAGGATGTTATATGTAAACTGGCAGCATAAATTAAATTCAAGGAACCTTCCCAAATTGCTTAGTAAATACCAAGTCTTGTAATTAAAACAAAACTAAACAGCAGACTGTCATCAGAAATTGACAAAAGGACCATAGCAATATACATGCATACTGTCAGAGATCAGATAGCCATCGTTTATCCTTAATATAGTACCTTGCTGTCCTAAAATCAATGGCATATTTTTCACTAACTTGCACTGAACAAGATCTAGCCCAGAGACAGCAGATATGCCAGGTTTGCTCATCAGACTCCACCTGGTCTTCAGACATCGTCTCGTTTATTATAACCATTGCAGTAGGAGGAGGTCTTCAGGATCAATACGAAGCAGAAAGTGACACAATACGTTTGTACATGAGATGTAAAAATGGATTTCGAGGCTGAGGATCAAGAAGCAACAGGGGAAAAAAGCAAGTAGGAAGCTGCACAGCAGTAGGTTAGCAGCTGACACAAACTATTCTCTCCAAGAGAGAATTGAGAAACAACTTCATGAACATGAAGCTAAATCCGACGGGACAAGGAAAATAAAAGTCAGTGAAGAAGTCAAATGTTAAGCAAGAAAAGGCAGCTATGTGCATTTTTTCTAAAGATTCTAAGGGGAAATGTTTCTCTCAAAATTTAGACTTCCTATTACAGCATTTATGGATTTGTTGTCAGCCTTCATGATGAGAAATATCAGTAGAGAGTTTTTAGTGACTTGAACAGAAGTAGAAACTATCCTAAACATGACGGGCAGAGTAGTGAACTCATTAATTTACAAAGTATTTTGAAATTGGTAAATAACAAATAGAAAAGTAAATGTCCATAGAAAAGTCCTTACTTTCTATAAACATAGAAAAATAAGTGTGCACAAGGACATGAGCAAGCAAATGAGCAGTAAGTGGATGTCACACGATCAATTTTCCAGTTCAGTGTTATGAACTATATTTGATTCAGAGTATGCAAAATATACATATACTTGCACAGTGACTGATAACAAGACAAACAAATAGGGGCTGCAAGCTGAAGAGCTGGTTTTATCTCCAGAGCAGTCTTGCCCCCTAAACAGCTCCTGTAAAAGCACTAGAGGCCATCATAAGGTCTCAAGGACTGACAGCATTCGAATGATGCGAGGGTGGAAGATTGAGAATTTTTGCTACAGTATCAGGCATTTACCAGAACAGCATCAGATACTTTATTACATCGTTTCATCATATTTATGATAAATTTACTTTTCCTCCAGACCAAGCTCCAACTGATACAGCTGAACTCACGTGTCAAGGCAGAAGTTATTTTTTCTCCCTTGTTTGCATAATGTGTTAGTTACAATCTATCTACTTTTCTTCTGATTATATGTGCATTCCTAAATCAGAGAAATCTGAAATCTGAAATCTTATACAGAGAAATCTTGTATCTGAAATCTTATACAGAGAAATCTGTATAATCTGAAATCTTATACAGAGAAAAAAAAAGGCAGTATCTGAAATCTTATACAGAGAAAAAAAAAGGCAGTAACTAGTTAGGGTACTGCCCTTATCTACAAAAAATCCAGGTTCAATTTTCTACTCCAGCAAAACTGGCCTAGGAACTGTTTTTGGTCTAAATGAACAAAGATATTCAGGTACCTGTCACCAAAATCACTTAAACTGAATTGTTTCAATAAAGCACTTGACCATTGTTTCTTTTTCTACCCAAATTAATATATTAAGCCAAGAATTGATCAAGTTTAAAGAGAGACAGTAATTCTATAAAGCTTCTGAAGAGCCCAGGGAGCAGAAGAGAATGGAGACACATTCCAGTCTCATCACTCTGCTCTGCAGCACAGTCTCCTTGTGGGATACCAAGTTCCTCTGAAAAGTAAACACTGAAGATGATAGCATCGAACACACTAACCATTCGTCCACACATGAAATAAACTCTAATCTCCAGTTAAGTGAATGCAAAGCCAAGTGGCTAAGAAACTCATCACGGAGCAATTATGTTTGCAAACAATAATACTTATTGCATGACTGGAATCTCCTCATCTCTTTGGGGCATGGACTGAGCTCAGGGCTAAAGCACAGGCTGATTTTCACAGGTCAGTGTTGCAGCCTTGGACCCCACATGAAGAATCACGAAATTTTCACTTGCCCTTGACCAGATGCTCAGCAGATGCCAATCATGTTATCTCCATGGGAAACCTTCCAATACAATTTATCCAAACATTGACCTCATTTCTGAATAACTGGTAGCTTCCAAGACTGTAATGTATGTACTATGAAAGATCAGACTTTGTTTTGGTGTGAGCTAAGCAGTGATCTATGTTTTAGAGTTATTAAGACAAACATTCAAGAAAAAATGTTTAAGAAAAAATTAGAGAAGAAAAAAGGGTCCCAAAATGTCTTTACTATTAAGGTAGATACCATTTGTGAAAGGTGGCTGAATCTCAGCATTTAGCCCCAATAGAAAGCAGATAGCTGCTATATTCTAATGCATGGCAGTAAGTATTATCATCTTGGCACAATTCCAATTTTATATTAATAAATTGCTTCTTTTTTGTAAACAGAATCAATATCCTGTTAAAAGAGATTGTCAGAGAAAAGCAGGAAATTCAAAAATATTAATCAAACATCTACTTATGAAATATTTTACATACAGTATCCATATTTTAATGTTCTTTTTGTTTTTTTTTACATGTATACACACAGGTACATAGTATGCAGTAGTCTACTGCATGAACTGCATATGAACTGCATGCTTATTCTAAAGATACAAGAGCTATGTTTTTTTTTTTCCCTCATGACAAGGTGATTCCATGAACACAAAATGACCATGTTGTTTATTTTTAGAGATGAATCTAAATATTTTTAGGGTGATTCACATATCCAAAAAATCTACATTTATTTTTGCTGCTTTAGAATTTCTCAACCAAATTCAATGAGTCTAGCTGAAAGAAAGAAAATCCATACTGGAAAGCAAAAATTGCTTAAAATGATTTATTTTATTATAGGTATACTGAGTCCTATTTCCCTGGCCTTCTCAGGGAAGTTCAGGGAATCAAATGACATCAGTTACATCATTCAAGGCATTCTAGAACTTGGCCTGCATTTCTGCATTCCTAAGGAATTTCTAAGCTCTCCAGCTTTTCTCCTGCGGAAGGGCAAAAATGGCTTGGAAGAAATGTATCCAAGGCAGAAAGAGGCCTCCCTTGGGAAAGAGCCATGCAAGCAGGATAAGGAGAGAGGCCAAAAGATTTGAAGAATGAAAGGAGGTAGAAGTTTTGGGGAACAGAATGTCCAAAGAGATCCACAATGTGGTTTGGCTTGTGATTCTGATGAATATTAAAACATTCAGAAACTATTATTTGGACTAAATGTAGATAAGAAGTCTGGACATAAGAGAGGAAAAGATTCTTCAGTCTTGCTCAGAATCTAAAATCATACAAAATGATATTCCAAAATGAAAAAAAAAAATCTGCTAGGGAGAAATATTTTTATAAAACAGGACTACGTGCAAGTATCAATTTAGTTGTAACTGTAGCATTCACTACCAAGCAGATTTTAAATCACATCACACTCCAGAAAGGTTACCTTTAACAGAAATGTATCCCATCCAGAATCTGATTTTAAATCTCAAAACTCTGCTTCTTTACTGCACCAATCTATTTTAACTCTTGTGCTATGGGGGAAGTTACACTTGAGAAGAATACACCTGAAAATACCAACCCGATAGATCAAATATCTGTGAACATCTCTAGAACTATCTGAAGCCCTCAAGTGCAGCTTTATTTACGGAGCTCTTTCTTTTCTCTTATGTTTGCACATTCAAAAAGAGTAACTGTTTATGAGGCCTCCCAGAATCCTCACGTGTGAGTTTGCAGCGATGCCTCTGAAATAGTGGGGAAGCAGTTTGAACCGTGAGTGGGCTAGATTAGCTGTGAACTTCTTATCTACTGCCCTGCAGCTGCGAGCCCTGCAAACAGCCCCTAACTGGCTCCCACGGGCTGGTGAGCGGCAGAGGGGATAGGACAGTTTATTCAGTTATTCATTATTCATTCACCCCAACATATTCTTTGTCTTCACAGGGGGGAAGGAAAGTAAAGCTATTAGGAGCTTTCAACATTTCGACTCTTTCAAAAACACATTTCAACTACTCTCTTGTCCTGCTTTTAAAAGGTACAGGTCGACCATACTCTCAAAACTACGTACAACTCTTCAAAACCGGGTACATGAATCTTCGAGTTTTAGTTTGCAGCTCTCAGCATATGCACACAAATATAAATGTTCATAAGCTAAAGCATAATATTACGGATGCCGACTTTACTTGAGTGTTTTGCAAGTCTACAAGCAAGGGCAATTTGTCACATAAAAGAAAAATACGAACTATAGGCTGCCTGTTGAGGTTAACATACTGTGAGTAAAACCCATAGATCATGGACAAATTTCTGTTCTATTGTGCTCTGCCCTTCATAAGTGTTTTAAAATAAACAAAATAATTCTCACTTAATGCACCTTAAGTATCCCTTCAGGGTGCACTGCAAATTGTGGTTCCGAGGACAACTGTGGAAAATCACTAGGACCACAATGTACTCAATACAAGAGCTAATTTTTGAAATACTAACCTAATATAAAACAAATCCTCTCCCGCATTCCAGGAGGTCAGGGTTTAATACAGCCCCTGGATCAATGCGGAGCAGCAGCCTCAGATACAGCGAATCTTACAGTCACACATTTCAATATAAAGGACGCAGTGAAACCTCCGGGTAGGTGGAGAGCTTACTGCTGAATAATAAAAAGATGAGATGCTTTGTTATTCCTATGAGCTGAAGAAAGCAGAAGTATAGAAATATAGCCAAAGTTTAAACTAAAGTGTCTCATTTTATACAACCAGTTAGGGTCTCCACGGCAGAGAGTTTCATGTATGAGACTATGGACAGCAACATGCAATCACACAGACTCGGCAGTGAAGACTGAGCTTTTCACGCCATGAAACAACAACAAAAAACAGACGAAATCCTTCCTCCCTCTTTGCTAAGAGGAACTTTCCTAAGCAGTTAAATGTTCTTGTTCCAGGGCCAGCCGCCAGCATGAGGCATGATCTCACAGTGCAAGCCTGTCTATTAACCAGCTTTTATCACAGAAAGTAGTAAGAGGTTACACAAGGTTACTCCGTAACTGAACGGTACTCCGTCTGGTGATTTGCTTTATTCTTTAAGTCAACAAATCATTGCATGTGATGCCAAATGGAGTCTCTCTCCTGAACCCATGTAGGGACTGGGTCCTGTAGGACCACAGCTCAGTCAGCAACGCTACCAGAATCTCACAACCCTTGCAGAGCCACCAAGGCAAAGGCAGCACAGCAACTCTGCTTTCAGTTGGCAATATCTTCACCAGACTTCAAACATTCATTCCGGTAGGTGCAGAGCAACAACTACAGAAAANGCCAGTAATGTGCATAGATGGGGGGAAAAAGCAGATCACAAGCAGTTCACAAGCACATACGAAATGAAATGGCTGACACTGGGAAGAGGAGGCAAGCACAAAAGAGAACAGTCTCACATTAGGGCACTGCATAGTGGAAATGGATTCTAATCCCATCTCTCCTTCACATCCTAGTATCTCACATGATACGAGGAAAATCTTTTGAATTCAACTTCTACAATTTAGGAGCTTCTGACTGGAGATGTTTGGGAAGGACATTTCTGAATACCCATGCAGCAGCAGAAGCTGCTCCCTGATCACATACCAGATGGGCAGGCTGCTCAAAAACCCTTCAGCACTGGGTGTCACAGGTTAGGCGCCCAGAATTAGTATGAGCTGTCATTCACTTCACTGTGCTTGTTTACTGCCTGTACAACATGGATGCAAACATCTCTCAGACTGTTTTGAAAATAAATGATGATTACAAAACAAATGTATTGGAGCAGAAAGCCTCTGAGGGAATTGATCTGGATGTTGTGTCTAAGTCACCTGAAAAATCAAAATACAACTTCCTGTCCCTGTTATCATACACAAAGCTCATTCAACAATTTCATTCATGAAATGGCTCCACTTGTGGCACTTTGCTTTGAATTGGACAATGTTCTTTCAAATTTCACATAATCAGAGTACAGAAGGGATACCGCACAAGCAGTATATTCACCCAGTGTATGAACCCACAGGAAATTGGAAGCCAGCAACAAAAATTTTTGGTGGAGCATGTATGTTCTCTGAATCCCGTTCTCCGAGTTCTGCAAAACAGGCTGCAAAATACCTTACCACAGCAGCAACATCTTCCCCATAGGTATGGCTTTCCTTAACTGAGCTTGTTTTACTATCCCTTCATTCCAGTAGGTGCAGAGCAACAACTACAGAAAAAAATAGTTACAGAATTGTTACAGGAAAAGAATTAGCCATGAAGCAACACTGAAAACTTCAGCTTGGCTTTTCTGAACTGGAGTTACAAGCACGTTGGAAATCACATGCTCCCACCTGGAGACATACAGACTCACTACTGAAACCTCAGCTGCCTCACCGTACAGGTTTTCATGTAGGGTATTTCCCACATCTGCAAGAGTGGAGTTTTCACTAAAGCTGAGAGGAGGAGGAAGGAGCATGAATTACAACAGAAGGAATATGTGCATTGCTAATGTACACCAAAACACAGCTGTGAACACAGGCATTCATATGCAAAGGCTACTGTAGCAAGGCCTACAACCACAGATCATAGCCAGACACTTTTTATTTTTTACTTTTTATTTAACATCCTTGGTCTTCATGTAATGCAACATTTTGACTCTCTCTTTCTGATATGCCCTAAAGTTTCCTGTATTTTGATCCTTTGGTCTTTTTTGCAATACTTAGAATTAACCGCAAGTCTCATGTTACAGTCAGCTCTAGTCCATCAAATCTAAGAGGCACCAATATTCAAACAGATAAACTTAATTGTTGTTTGCAGCATTTATGAGAACCCAAATTCAGCTCAGTTGACATATTCTACCTAATTCTTTACTTTTTACTCTAGCATTTGTGGGGATGGATGAAAATGCCATTAAGGACAATGTCTTTGGGTCTAACTACAGCACTCTGTTGTGACATTTTAATGCAATGAAGACCAAAAGCACATCCTATAAAAAAAATTGCTAACCCATTTTCTTGGTTCTTACTGGTCTGTAGGAAGCTATGCTAGATTTTTACTAGTCTGTATCATCTACCACAAACAACATTAATCTATCTGGGCATATTGACACTCAATATTCTCTTACAGATGTGAGTGAACACAGTGGGAAGCTGTGAACACATCAATTTCTCAGACTAGGTTTCTCAGTTTTAAAATCAATATAAGATCCGGGCTAAAACTTCTGCCATTTTCACAGCAAGAACAATATCTGAAGACCAAATATAATCTCTGGATTTGCTATTTCTTCTCTCACAAACTCTCAAATAGCATTTTTCTGGTGGTATAATTTTTCTTAATGTAATTATGTGCTAGTTGTACAGTTTGTCATGGCTACCATCCTGCAAGAAAGGTAGACAAAAAAAGTATGACAAAAATGGCGTAAAATATGGTACAAAATCATTATTTAGAAAAAGATTCCAAAGTTGTGCACTACATACTGTGATTTACTAAAGTCAATGGAGCTGTAATAATTTACCTCCGTGGAAACCCTTGTCTTTATATAATTGTATTGAAACATTTCACCTCCTCAATCTTGATACAAATATCAAATCTGGGACGTTTTCTTTTCAAAGCTCCTCTCGTGTGTGCTACATTGCAGAAGGCACTGAACCCAAACAAAACATAACAGCCAGAAGAAATCAGGTTGCTAATTTCAGAACATGTAACTGATTTTTACCATATTTTGGTAACTGAAGTCCTGTCAAAAAATATAAATGCACTCTCAGAAAGGATAGCACAAAAACATCCAACTCCAGCAAGCATAATCTGCACAAAAGAATCTGCTTTAGTAGAATATAGTCACTTCTATAATATTTTTAATGTGCCAATTTCTGCTTAACTAGATAATCATGTATCCAAGATTTAATTTTCAAGATCTATGCTTCAGAAACAATAGTTTCAGAAACAAAAAGAATATGAAAGGGAAAAAATGTAAAAAGGTGAGAAAATCTGTCTGTTTTTTTTACCTGCCTTAAATGTATTTTAAGTTCCATTCATACTGAACTCTTGCAATGACAGTTTACATAGTAAGAATTCTTGTAACAGACTGGGCTGCGGCTTTCCCTCTTCGCAGGATCAGGAGCTCAGAGTTTTAAAAGTCTGCTTTACAGTTCCATAGGCCATGCCATACAGATGGAATCTGCTTTTATTGCTGCTTAAGGACATTGCTCCCAATTTTAAAAAATGGAGCAAGATTGATCTGTATAAAAGTGCCACGGGGCTGTCAGGGATACCCAGCCAGCTGTCCAGTCAGTGCCACTTCAGAGCAGAGGCAAAAAATAGCTTCACTTGGCTTCTGTACAGCTCAGCGCTGCGCAGAGACTATTCCCCATTCATGTCCCCACTTCCTCCAAGACTTAGGGAGAAAGAGATGGAGAAAAAGAAATAAGAGCTCATGCCTCGTTGCAATTTGAATTCACTTTGCTTGTTAAACCAGTGCCTGGGGTTTTCATGGCCTGGCTAGGAATTAAGGACAAAGGATTGCCAGTACTGTAAAACACAGCCTCTCCATGCCAGGTCTTCTCTGCAAAACACATCCTCTGCCCGCCAGGTCCTCTCTACTTCATCTTTAGAGGTCTTCATCGAAAGAAAGGGAGGAGAAGGAAGATGGGGCTATTAATTCCTGAAGAAAATAATCACATAACTAAAGGGGAAGAAGAAAATAAAAAGCAGTATATTTTCAAAATATTTCTTTCAGCTATGAAATACACCTTTGCCAACATTTTAACTGACAGTGTGTTTAAGAGCTAGTATGTTTTCCTGAGGCATGTTATAGAAGCACTTCTTTGTGTTCTGCATTTGATTCAACAAAAAACAAAAGAAAAACAAACCTGCAAAATAGGAAAGAACAGAAAATGACTGCAGATAATAAGAAATTAACATGTGAAGATTTCAGCAGCAAAGATTCCCTAAAGCTTTTGCATGTGTGCAATGTGCAGACTCAACTCTACTAAATCCTTAGTTCAAGCCTGCAGAGACAAGGATTTAAAGGTGAAGACAAACACCCAGTGCTGGTGGAAAAGGCTTTATCCCAAGGTGTTCACCACCAACTGAGCTGCAGAGGTTACTGCTCTTCAGAGCAGCTCCCAGCTGTTCATTTTAAATGGCCTCAAAAGCACCTCAGTCAAAACATGCTAGATTAGCATAGACCTGCCTTTTAAAACTTAAAAAGCCTTGGACAGATAAAAGTTGGCCTTGCCTTCCTGCCCTTCCCCCTCCAAGCCACTCCTCCTCCTCTCCCTCATGTCTGCAACAGCACTTAATTGACCCCTTCAGGCATCAGAGGATGCTAAGCAGAGACAAATAATGACTTTTTATTGAACAGGACAAAACCCGAGGGAAGGAAGAAGGCAGGAGGGCCCGCTTCAGCTGCAGCCCTGGTGTATCCTGGACCCAAGTAACCAAGAAGCCATGGCTCCATAGCTTCTGGATGTAAATTCAAGAGAGGATACAGGTTAATTTTTTTCATTTGATGAGAATTAAAATGTTTCCCCTCTAAGGGATAAAAATAGATGTAAGAATCAGGGGGAAAAAATAACCTTAATTACATTGCAAGACTGCTAAAAATCATCCCAGGTCTTCCTCTCCTTTGGAATCAAGACCTCCAGTCCTTTTTATGACAAGAAAATCTTCTATCATGCAACCATTTAGAAAGACTGTTCAGATTGTTTTATTTTACGTTTTCCAAACCTAACGACTAGAATGAATAATTACAAGACTATTCACCCTGGCTATTAGTTTTAGAGTTCCCTGTGGTAAATTAATTCTTGCCTCCAAGATCAAAAAATACTTTTCCTTCTCCAAAAACAGTTCAGAGAATGGCATGGGTTTGATCAAGAAATAAGAAAGGAATCTGTCTTTCTCTGTGTGTGAGGAAGACAAATCACTAAAGTTTAGACATATAAAAAAAAATAGCAGCAGCATCAATTTTGAGGCAATGTATACTTCAGCAGACAGCACATCAGTCAGCTTGGTTTATAGAACCTGAGAAATGATGTTTTAACTTTTACTATTGCTACTGTCAGTGTAGAAACTCTCAACTTTGGAATAAAACAGATAATACTGTCATGTTCAAAATTACACATTGCTTACGCATATGATAACTATACTGTTTGTCCTATAGTTAAGGTTATGTCTGTGCTCCAGTGCTGTTTTTTTCTTAAGAAAAAAAAAAAGGAAGAAATTGTACGTGTGTAAAAGCATTTTTAACTCATAAAGCACAGTGTCTTGTGAATGAAACAAAAACCATTTTTTTGGAAGTGCTGCACATTTTACGGAAGCTAATTCAAAAGCCCTATAATAGTACCCTAAAAGCTAATTACACCTTAGCTCTGGGAACTGCTCTTCCACAACACAATGGCAACAAGCTCAGACCAAAACCTTTGGAGCCCTTCTGTTTCCCCCTGCCCCGGATAACAACCTCGCCATACGGCTCTGTTCCCAAAACTAACAAATGTTTTAATGCAATCTGGAGAAATCTTAGGCTGGAGAATTTAACCCGTTCCATAAGAGTGCTCTGTGCAGATCTCTTCAAGGTTTTTATTTTCTTACAAAGACAAGCCAGAGCAATCATCTCTGCACTAGCACGCAGGGGTGACAACGCTGGGCTGGTTGGAGTTAGCATAGATGCAAACTGAGAAGCGAAGGCTGTTCCCTCCACACTGACATGTTACACGGGGGTCAGTCCTCCACAGAGCCCATCACTCAAGCAGCCACTCAAGCAGTTATGGCAATTCTGGCTAGTAAATAAGCCACTGGATGAGGTCTACCATGCAGTGAGGTCTGTGTACGCCGTAACATAGTCCTTTCCCCTCCGTACTTGGAATCCAAGCTCTTACCATTGCATGAACGCTAATCCTCTCCTCGGGGACCACATATCCAGAATTTGCTGAACTCAGTGTGTCCTAACTCATAACATGCTGCTCCAGGAAAAATCTTTTACAGTCAACATTATTCCGCTCTCACACTTTGAAAGCTGGCTAGCTAATAAAATCCTGTACGTGCCAAAACATTATCATTAAGACAGAAGGGTATTATTTAGCCAGTCTAACAAAACTTGAAAGAACATTTACAAGTAGCAATACAGAGAGATAAATAGCATCCAGAGGACAGGAGTAAAACAGATCCCTCAGGGTTCGTCTGCATGAACTAACTGTCAATCAATGAACACTATATACGCTACATACCCTTGCTGGTCTAGGTGATTCACAAATACAGTGTGCTGAAACAACAAAGCCTTTGCTCTTTAAGGAATTAACCTCTTTAAATAACCACCATGTCCCCCCTGAAAAATGTTCTGTTTCGTGCATTATTGACTGTTCTGTCCCTTTAAAAAACAATGTAATGAATTTTTGTTGTTTCACATGCCTCCTTATTCCTTATTCATCTACTTCATTGTAAACTCTTCAGGGCAGATTTTATTTCCTAAGGCTGCAATGAAAGTACTAATCCAAACATGGCTTTGAGCACTATCGTGATGTCAAAACAATAAAGGACTTCTTCATCCAGACGTTGCTTGTTTGCTATCTAAAACTTCTCCTCCTACGTTTCTTTACTATAAGAAAACTACGTTTTTCACAGCCTTCAGCCCTGAAGCCTCTTTTGATGAAAGGAAGATCCCAAATATTTCCTCAAGACACTGCTCTTTCCTACATCTCTGCCACTTTCTGGTGCTGACTCCCTTGTTCTGTGGACTCCATGTGTGCATGCGTCTGCTCTGGACTTCCTTGGTGCCTCTGCCATTTACATCAGAACAAATACCGCGTCCGTAACCAATACACAGAAGCAATAAAGGCAATATGGAAGACAAGCTAGCGTAGACTGGCTGGGAAAACTTGTCGTTTTGGTGGCTCGTATTAGTTCTGCAGAGCAAACCCTTCCCCGCTGCAGGAAAGCCCTCCCCGGCCCCCAGCTGCCAGATGGAAGCGACAGCCGAAGGGTCAGATCTCCTTCGTTACCAACACAAGTCACTGATCTGTGTCCCCCCAGAGCAGCCCGGCTCCTGCTCAAGCTCAGCTCTAGCTGCCACTGCTGTTTCAGCTCCCGGGGCAAACAAAATGCTGAAGCCTCCTCACTGAGGTAACAGCGAGAGTCCATCTTTGCACTCTATTTCCTCTCGCTTTACTCCTCCACAGTTCTTACATTTACCAGCAGATAACTGTGCACAGGAGCCCTGAAGCCATCTCTGTGAGGGTCAGAGCAAGCTGAGAGGAGGGAACATATGGCGCGATGGGGTGGTGAGGCATTTCTTCATTCTTTCAGGCCTCCTGGGCCCTAATAGCGCTGTGACTTGGCAACATCATCCCTCCTTGGATCCTGCCTGTTCCTGACCTTATAGTTTAACACCAAAACTCTAAAATTCTGCACAACTATCCAGATGAACAGCAATTATGGAGAATAGGAGGGAGGAGGGAGCTGGGGAAGGAACTTACATCTTTGAGCCTGATGCCACACGCTCATCCCTCTCCTCCACCGCAGCCATCTTGGACGGGTTGAGAGAGCCATGCAGCCTCTGAAGGCTCCCGAACGCTTCAGCCGCACCACACAGGCCAGGAGAAACGAATTGTTCTCTGATTTAACAGAAACAGGTCGAAATGACCAAAAAAATGGCCCTCTGGCTATAGTCTACCAGAAACAGGCAGTTTTTTCCAAATTCAGCTACAGGCCATACCGACCTGCACCTTCTCATGACTACGCACCAGGTTAGCACCCTCCAGCAAAGGTGCGTTCAGACCACTAGCTGGATGGGCTTTGGAGCGCTCCACAGCTCTCTCTCTGGCAATTCGGAAACCTCTGGCGTGTTTATCTCCTGCCGTCCTGCACGTGAGAGGACACGAAGCTGGACGTGGCTGTAACGCGCACGGAGGTGCTGGGAAGCTGCCCTCACTTGTGTGACTGGGATGTGCGGGAGCAAAGGAGGCAACACAAAGTGCAAGCAGGGGTGAGGAACAACCCTCCTGGCTCCTTGCCCCATCTCAATAAATGTGTCCAGGTGAAAGTATCCTGTTTGATTTAGAGGCATTTCACACACGCTTTGCACAGGTACAAAGTGCTGGACTTGTCCCACGCCTCTGGAAAACAAACAAACCAAGGTCTTCAGCGGCAAGCAGAGCAGGCGCTGCTGGTGACGGCACTCAGTCCCATCCTCTGCCTTTTCCTGAAACTGCCCCGTCACAAAGGCGGTCCCTGGGTGTCCCCAAAGCTGCCTGCAAGCACAGGAATCAGCCTGGCTACTCTCTTCACGGGCAAGTTATAACGAGAGTGGGTGTCTTCCAAACAGTCAGAACAGACTGTGCGCTAACCACTGGCAGCGAGAAAAAAAAATCACAAAATCACTGAGGAATTTTGTGGGCTTTCCAGGCATCTACTATCCAGTTGTCTCTAACAGGCAACAACTACAGCAGCAGCAAAAGATGAGAAGCCTCTGCTGTCTTTTCAGATCTTGTCTTAATAAACTCGTGCTTTTATTTTTGCTTGAATCCAGTCTCTTTACTGCACCAGTAATTTTGTGCCTTCTAGAATGTGATATTTAGGAAATATCGTAATGAGTTCAAAGTCTGTTCTGAAGAACCAGTGATGACATGACACTGTCAGCCTCAGTTTTCGTATCCATTCAGCTTGCATGCCAAAGGAATTGGGGCCCTTCCTTCCCCACAGAGGTTCTCATTAAAGGACTTTCAAAGAAAAAATAAGCTGCAATTCAGGAAAATCCATGCAAACAGAAAATCAGGTACACTGTATCAGGTACCCTGTTATATATTTTGAAAAACAACAAAAGCAAAGGGTCCAATTCTTTCTTTCTCCCATTACCATTGTCTTCCCATTGTCTTCAACAATTCACTAGCAATTCTGAAAAAAATGAGAAGTTTGCGGATGGTTTTAGTGGTAAACCCAGCACTATTCCACATGCACCTATCCATACACACGCATTATCTCCTCAGTGCCATGCNGAATGCGAATATAGGCAAAGTCCAGTCCCATTGTCTTCAACAATTCACTAGCAATTCTGAAAAAAATGAGAAGTTTGCGGATGGTTTTAGTGGTAAACCCAGCACTATTCCACATGCACCTATCCATACACACGCATTATCTCCTCAGTGCCATGCGCAATGACTCTTCCCCAAAAATGTAATATCTAAAGCCACGTGGCAGAACGGTAGTGAAGTATAATGTGAGACTGCAGACAGGAATCCTGACAGAATTCAGTAATGGCAAGGGGAATCATTTACCTCAGCAGTGTTTAGACATATTCTAGTTAAATTCATATATTTAAATGCACAAGACACTCTTTTTTTTTTATTTCATTTTTTTATTTTTGGTTATTGTGGACAGCTCAGGTATCCTGTGTCTGCAGCTGAAGTGGATGCTTCTGTGCAGTTTGCACTACCAATTAACTTCCCCAAGTAATGAGGTATAATCCCCCCTGAGAAACCCTGTTTCATCTGTGATATATTCCCAGCAGAAATGCAGAAATCTAACAGCCTAAGTTCAGATTCATGAGATTTATTCTTTAAAGTATGCTCAGAAGCTACAGGAATAAAAATTTAACATGGTAGTCCCTTTTACTGTTTTACTCTCTGGCACAAACGCCACCTAACCAGTGCAGACCTTTTTAACACTAAGAAAGGTAACAATATTTTATGATTAGTGCCTGTATCTCTACGTGTATTAAAAATATTCAGCCAAACTCTGTAGAAAACAATGAAGATAAATGACTGTTGAGAATTAATTTAGGGCTTCTACTATAAGACGTCTCAAGTTCTCACATATTAAAGGTAGTGAAATTTATGATTTAGCCTGGCTTTTATTCACTGCCACTGTAATAAAAAACAACAATTTGGTGGTAATATAAATGGTTTCCATCAACATAAATAGTGTCATTCAGTGGACCAGTATCTGCTTTCACATGAGCTCAAGTAAATCAGAAGTTAACCACTTAAACATGAATTTACTAATGCAAGTTTAAGAATGAAGGAATCAGACCTGGGCATTGATTTTTGCATGCTGCTCACTAATGAAGCCCTCTCCCGTAGTGTTTATACCCCAGCTGAATGACGTGCCAGTCATTTGGATACAATAAGCAGCTCTTTCAGATGCCTGACTACAGAAGAGAAGAGGTAAAGAGGTGCATAATGGCCATGGTAAAAGGCTTTGTGTATGCTTGTGTCCTAGACTAATACAGACCAAAAGCAACACTGGAACACTTGGAGGAACATGTGGAAGACCTAATCACCATCAAGTCTGTGGTGCCCTGATCTGACAGCATGATGCAAAATTAAAATCTAGGAAAGAAAGCAGCTCAAGCCCTTCTCCTCCTGCACCCAGCTCTTCCAGGCTTGCCCCAGGTAGAGCAGAGCAACGCTAGCCAGGCAAATGTAAGATGTGCCTTTCCTTGGCCTTGAAAACATGTCCTTGGTGATGGGAATTGGTGATGGGAGAATGAAGAACAAATTAGATGAATAGTTATTATTCAAAAGTAGGATGAAGACGTAAATGCTGAAGATGTAATTCATGAGACAGAATGACACAATTTCATACAATTTAAAGAGCGTTTTCTCAGTGAGCACCCATACTTTCATACCCCACTTTTTCCCTTCCCTTAACTGTTAAAAAGAGCTGGGAAAGAGGCCTAACACAGAGAAACTTTGTGTATCTCTAGCTTTGATGAATATATACACATTTTTCCTGTGTTTATGAAAACAAATAATTAAAAAAAAAAAAAGAGCTGGAATATACAGAAAAAATGTTCAAATAAATTCATAGAATCATGGAATGCCTAAGGGTGGAAGGGACCTCTAGAGATCATCTAGTCCAACCCCTCTGCACACGCAGGGTCACCTAGAGTACGTGGCACAGGGCTCCATCCAAGCGGGTCTTGAAAATCTCCAGAGAAAGAGACTCCACAACCTGGAATCAGCTCACATAAATAAAAAGCCCGTTTTCCATACAGAAGAGAGTACTTCATACACACTTCTGCTGGCTTCACAGTCTGCTTAATCAGTGACTTCAAACAGTTTTCAACAATTTATCTGTGTTACAATGTTATTTTTAGAACATATGATCTTAATCTAGAAAGGGCAACAGGTTCTAAACTCTCAATTCTAGTTCCACCCTTAAATTCTACTCTTGGCAAATGTCCAGGAAGGCAGCAAGTTTTGCTATAAAGCTCAAGTGCAAAAATGTCTCATAAAATGGATTGCAAGCAGAGAATTGAGGAGACAGATTTCAGAAAATGCAACTGAACGAAGTACTAACACGGCTTATAAGGGAGATTCATTTTACATATCAGGATTTAAAAAGAGTCTCCTAGCAAAATTCGTTTTAGTTTCAGAGCTCTGCTGCATAGCATAGCAGAGAGGACTCTTTGTATTTCCAACTTTCTAGTTCTGTTTTACTCAAATTTCACAGGCTTTGGGGGAAAAAAGAATCTACAAACAGAGAAGGGAAGAGAGAAACAAAATAATGCAGGCAAAATGACTCAAAGCACATGGCTTATAATACCCAGTTTACAGATATGGGAAAAGATGCAAAGAAGTGGGGTCAGTCTGTCTAAACTCACATGTAAAGTCAGCAGGAGAGCAAGAAGCTCAGCCCTGTTCCTACCTCCTCATCTAAGCACTAAATCACAGTTCTAAAAAAAAATAAAGAAGAAGAAGAAGAAGAAACCCAACAAGCATGGCCCTACTGGGGAGAAAGCAGAAGAAAACAGTTTAATTGAGGTAAATGATTGTTTTTAGAGGTTGCTGCCTGTCTCAACAATACCCCAGTGACCACCCTATCTACACCCATAATTAGGGCAAGCCCCTGTGTAACTGCATGAGATCATGTTTTTCTTTCATGCAGCCATAAATTATTGTACTTGCCATCACTCCTCTCCATAGACTCTATCAAAAATAAAATTCCAGAGTATACTTTGCTATTTTGTCATTTTCAGTATGGCTCTTACTATAGCAGAAAAAAAATGTGGAAAAAATGCATTTAGGGTTTGAGAAACAAAGATATTCCTTTATTAGGAAAAACAGAAAAAGGGAGAGAGAGAGAGAGAGAGAGAAGTAGCTCATCCTAGAAGTGCCAATTTTCTGTTTCCTTTGAGGATTAGATCCAAGCTTATAATTTCAGTGAGCAATTATCTAAATAGAAATGCTCTAATTGCACTAGGATTGTGTTTTCTCTGGAGTGTTACTTCTTTCAAGTATCCTGCTGTTTATTTATTTTCAGCTAAATAAAAGGTAGGCTGAGCTACCCGGCGATTTACACTGCAGTAGGGCTGTTACCCCGGTACACGGGAGATTGCCGGTACAGAACAGAAACCCCTCTAGGCTGCTCTAACTTACTAGAACTAAGCCCATTGCAGTCTCTGTCATAGAAACTCACAGCTTAATAGAGAAAACAAAACAATTCTTCCTGGATGGTTGTCAATGAGATGCTTTGTTGCCTCTGGAATTGATGCCAACACAGGGAGAATTTGGGAGCATTGAGATAGGGACGAGCATCCAAGGAAGCATCCTGATCCTGGCCTGTGCCTTCCAGGCTGGAATGGCTGGGGGGCAGGCGAGAGGCCACCATGGGGAGAGCAACACACAAGGCCAAAACTCTCCACAGGAAACTGTACTAACTGTCCAAAAATGGTCCTTCTTATCTAGAAACACAGCAAAATGCCAAGAGGAAAAAGCAGCAAGGTCTCCTCAAAAAATGAAATATGCCACTCTGGTGGCACACCATCATTATGGGGCACATAATTCCGGAACAGTCAGGCAGCAGAGGAAGTTTTCCTACTGCCCTGACTAGTATCAAATGCTACTTAATATCTTAATTTGCCTTTATTTATTTATGTTTATATACAGTGATATAGATGCAGAAGAAGGGGAAAGGGCCAAAACTAAGATTTGGAAAAGACAGAATTCAGGACAATACATGAAAACTAAACAGTTACAAAAGTGTGCAGAGGGCACCTACATATGAATAATTCCGTAAAAAAATCATTTTTTTCCAAATTCTAACAGACAGTAACTGTTTTACATTGATAGTAAAGAAACAATCAAGGGTGCATTCCTCCACTTCCTATGCCACAGTTAACTGAGAACTAGACAGAAGTGAGGATCTTTATCTACTTTAATTTTATTTCTGTTTAGAATAAGTTGTATAATTTGGTGTAAATATTTTCAAACAGGACAGCTGCTTTAGGAATTCTGTTTGTGTATGTCGAATTACTAAATGTCGCATTATTTACTTTTACTATGCAAAACATGCACAGAGCACCTGCTGACAGGCACCTGTGACACAGGTCCCAAGGGGAAAAAGAAATGCTAACTAACACCACCACAACAGCCAGGGACTGAAAAACATGTATATCAAACTACTTGTACTTAAAGCTAATTCTCTATGTCACTTTGAACATTGTCAGTAGAGAAGCAGTGTCTACTCACCTGTCCTTTAACCATGAGCAAGATGACTGGGAGGAAAATAAACACGATTAATTTCTTGTCCAAACTTGTCACTCAAATTGATGGAGCAACTAGCTTTTCCACAGCAGGAATAAAGCAGAGGTACACCCAGTAATTTTACTGCTATTCAGCTAAATTGAGAAGACCATTTAAGACCGGGACACCCAGCAGTAGATCAAATTTTGCATACACATATGCAGAACGGAAGGGAGCACAAAGCAAGGGTCAGCGGAGCCAGCACAAGACTAAGAACTCATCCTGAGACAAAAATCCTCAGCACCCAGCAGCTTCCCTGGAGCAGTGCTGCACTTCAATCATGTAACTGTAACTATCTCACAATATTACACAAGTTTCACACATAAAGGCATTTTCTAAGTTCAGTACATTTTAGTGATTAAACATTTGGGACAAAAGGAATAAATAGATCTCCTTTCATGTCTACCTGCCTTGAGCTGTGAGCTGAAGTATTCAAAATCTCCATGCAGAAGCAGAAACCATGATAATAATCCATTTTTTTTTTCCCCAAGTCTTTATCAGGATTGAGGGTTTAGAGGCAGGAAAAAGGATATGCGAACTCCATGCAGATGCTTGAGCCACACATACATTATATACACACATATACATTATACATATATCATGATGTTCAGTGGTGGAAAGAAAGGCTTTCTGAAACATGAGAAGTCATTCCTTGCTCTGCCTTCCAGAAAACGTTTTTTTTTTTACCAGCTAGTTTGCAAAATGCTATTGCACAACCACTATTACAAATTACAACAACCATCCAAATTTTCAGACACAAAGTCTAATCAGGAAAGCCAAACTGAAAATTGAAAACCTAGAGAGTATACAGTAAAACAGTAACTTAAATTATAAATGTAGTTAAGCAAAACAAACATTTTGGCCGTTTTCTTCATCAATCATTTCTTCATCACTCAGTATATAACAAAGACAAAGGATTACTGTAACAATCTGAAGACAGAAAATAGGTATTTTAAGTCAGTGAGAGCTGCATGTGTAAATTTTAACTTCAAAGTCCTCTTTTTCTCCTTGTGCATCATAAAATTGCAGGTATACAGATTTAGCATTTTATTTATTGTGTAACTTTCCTAGAACTCTAGAAATACAAAAGTTTTCTTTTAAAATTATTTGTCCTTCTTAAAGTATTTTTACCTACTCCTAGTATGCAATTCTCCTGCTATATTCCAAGCAATTTGTATTCGATACTTAAGGTATCAGTATTTTCTGTGTATTCCCTGCTAAACTCTATTGCGTTGCTATGACGGTCAGTATGTCTTTCTTCAGTAGATTAATTTAATAAGCCACATTTTGTTTCAGGACAGCCAGGACTGTAAGGTCACTTTATCATATCAACTAATCTGTGAATTTATTGTGTTCTGGAATCATCTTGCAGCTGGCCACAAAGCTGTTCATTACCATGCTACTGGAATGTCCTGAACAACAGCAACACATCATAGCCATAATAATGCCAAGTTATCCAGTATCAACAAAATCATTAGGACAAATAGTCAGATACCTCTCAGCTCCCTATCCAAATCTTTTTTTTTTTTTTCTCCTGAATTAGTGTTTCTAGTTCCATTTTCTACAGATAGANTCAAATCTTTTTTTTTGTTTGTTTTTCTCCTGAATTAGCGTTTCTAGTTCCATTTTCTACAGATAGATAAGCACAGGTCATTATCTCAGCAACCGCTGCACTGACTGCCTTCACTCACTCCATTTGCCCTTGTGGCACCTGTTAGCAAGGTCACACTCCATCAGTCTTTTGGGAAAACCGAAAGGTAAAGTGGTGAGGGAGGAGAAAGACAGAAACATAAACTGACAGACTGCACAGAATCCAGGGTCCCATGTCACCATCAAGCTTGTCAGCCCCTCCACTTTCAGGATCAGCACCTATTGAAAAGTATGGCAAACATTCATCCGAACCAAAACCAGAGCAGAATGAGCAAGCAGTCATTAGCATGTGAACGTCTCATGCAAAGCAGAGCATCTTTGACAAAAGAGATGAAAATGCTCCATTCCAGCAGGCTGAGGCCTTGTCTGGGCGGGCAGGGACGCAGCTGGAAAGAGGTGGGCTAAGAACAAGCTGCTTCTCACATATCCTAGCAAGAGCTCCAGGCAGGAGGTCATTCCTCCTCCCACTACTGCATTTTGGGCTCAGTTCAACGCTTGCACTTGAAGAACACATCCAGATCAGGCAAGATAGAGGCAAAAATGCTGGATGTGTGGATTTCAAGCAATAGGACAGGTACTAATCATTACACAGCATCATTACACAGTATCAAGATTTTTTCAACGGAGCTAAAAGTGGACATGAGGGTACTGAAGGAACTTGGCTGGAAGCTTCAAATGCCTAGAGAATTAACAAAGTTTCCTTATTTAAACAATTACTGAGCTAATGAGCTGTTCTACATCAATAAAAATGCTAGCTCAAATAAATTGCATTAATTTCACTGGTCCAAATCCAAGCTGTCTCTCAAATCAGCATTACTGTGAGTTATGAGTTTTTTACGGCAGCCATCTCAATTCTCTTCTGCTACCGTGTTTACATATCATTAGAAGTGTCTGGAGCTGCACTACTGTAACCACAGCAGTTCGCTCACTCACTGTGGACTATCGAACCATCTTTCATGGACCTTCAAAAATATCCTTAGGGCATGGCAGTTACTAAGAGATTGTCATCTTCCTTCCTTTTATTTTTAGAACGGCCTCCTCAGAAGAGTGTTTAATCTCTACCAAAGGCAACTACAAAGTATATTAGGTCTCTACGGCTTTTCAGATTTTTATGTACCCAGCCTAGCTGGTTTTGCATACTGATTTTTCCTGGTACCTTTTGCAAAATACTACCTCGAACTCCACATGTTCTCACTCATATTATTGCAATTATATCTCTTATACCTTTACTATATCTACTGGTTCAGTACTTGGAGTTTGTATCTGTACAGGACAAAAATGATGACTGTGGAATACTTACACAGTCCACATCAAAGAGGTTTGCGTTTTTTCAAGACAAGCTTGTTTCTTGACCTATGTATTTTCTCGAAGCAAATTTAGGAAAAAGTAGTAGCTTTTCTGGCTAAAAGTGTGGAAATACCTTTAAAGATTCTTCATTTTAAGACAAAACACACACAAAAAAGCAGACTTCAATTAATTTGATAGTTTCACTTTTTCCAAAACATTTAAGGAACAGGCATCCTGAAGGATCTCAGATTGCAAAGTATACGTTTCAAATTCCTTAAGGAACAATCTTTGCATTCTTAAGTCACAGTTGGCATGTCAAGCTTAAATTCTACTTCATCTCTGCTTCACTCTCTCTTATCTCAGTGGAAGTCAGTTATGTAACATTTTCTGTGTTATTACTGGTTGCAGCAGTATTGTATGTCTATTTATTATTAGCACAGTATTCTCTTGCCACAGATTCTTTTCTAGCTGGTACAATGCTGCTGACTTTCTTAAATATATTCTTTGAACTGTGCTCCCAATTTGCCATGAATAAGGTTCTCTTTTATTCGCAGCTGGCTCCAAAGATAGTCTTCTCTCTCTCATACATATTCAAATATCAAATGGTATATGCATTTCTCCTATATCTTATTTATTTTTTAGACACTTAGAAAAACATAAGATTTTTTAAACTGAAACGTGAAGCAGTTTTCCAGGTATATCCTCAAATATACCAGAAACATTACACCAGTTGATTTCCTGAAGGTGGAACTTCATCCAGAATTTAATCTGATACACCAATTCATAACATTCAACAGATACGCAATGGCCCTTGTTCCCAATGAACAAAAACAATCTATTCTGTGTATCCAAGGAACAGACAATCTTGAGTACCCGCACCACTGCATGCAATTATTCAGCATGGTTTCATTTACTTTTTAAATAAGTAGATTATCCTTCTACTTATGGACAATTTTTTTAAACAACTTCACGGCTTTAACAAACTTAACAAACGGAGGATAAGAGGACACCAACTATCCTCACACGCTTAACTTGTTTTATTCCTGGTCATGACCTTTCACTCCCAGTAGGCAGAATGCATATGTACAAAAGCAAGTAGCGTATACCCCCATTTTATTGTTATCTTTATGCTCTGGAGCAATAGCTGTTTTTCATTTAATTCAAATAAAACATTTGAAATTATGACTGCTTCCATAAATCGTTCTTTAACACAAACGAACTGGATTTTCATGCTGCCTCTGAGTTTCACATTAATATTACTTTCCTTCTCTCTTAAGCCAGTCTCTAAAGGAAGATATTTAATTGCAAATGCAGATGCAGCTACACTAAGTTTGCATTTAGGGCATGAGATGCAAGGCAAATACCAAGCTTGAAAAATGTCATCGGTTTGGAACTGTTTACAAAGTTTATGAAAAGCAAGACAAAAAGAGATCCTGAAATTAAGTATGCAGAAGTAACTGGAAGTCTATGCTATAGTTCTACACTGTGCACCACAAAGCCAAGGAGCCAATATCAAATGGGTCTTAATTAAGCCAGAAAATACTTAGGAAAAATAGAAAAACCATGCTATAATTTAACATATCTTGGGAGAATGCAATGCATCACATGCATTTTATGCTGCAGTAAACACTCCAAAGACTGTAAAAATACTATTTACAGTAATGTCTTCATTCCCTTGGTTTTTATTAAGTAGGATACGAACAAATTCTTTGCAGAATCAGAGTTTGGAGCTTTGCCAAGAACAGTCACATCTGAACCACACTACTTATGACTGCATAAAGTGCAAGATTATTAGTCATGCCATGAATAACTTGAGGATGTTTGTTACCGGACATGAAATGACAAAAACTTGGGAAAGGTACAGAGAAGGTTAAAAATGGGATTTTCTTCCAGCAGGAAGGCAATACCAGATCTTAAACATTTTCAGAAATTTATTTTCTAGCTATTAGAGTTAGATTCTTGGAGCTCTTGGAGTTTTTCCAGCTCCAAACTCATGCTCATCACTGCTGGCCTTGTTCAGTTCTGTATCTAACAACAACATCTCTCTTGTTTTCTCTTGCAAGCTTCCAGTGATGCCTTTGACAAGACCAATAATTAATGTCAAATATCAATACCCACACCTCACCAAAACTTCAATTTTGCTGATATGCAGCTGATGATACAGTCAATGGATTTTCTCCACACCTTTCTTTTCAGAGTGATGTTCTGTTGCCTCCTCCTCTTCCTCCTCCTTTCATATATTGTGTGCCCCACCACTTTTTCACATTTTCTACTTTTACCCTCCTGTTGACCTCATTCACTCATGTGGTCTCTCTTTAAGCATCGCCTAACAACCTTCAAATATTCTTTCGAAGAGCTCTACCCTGCCACCCTACCCTCCTCTTGCAGATGCTCCTCTACTAAATACAACAGAATTCCACATTCACCCCATCTAACCCCATTGCAACCCCTGGCCTTCTCTCCAAAGATAACCTTTCATGTCACTAGAGAGGAAGCTTTTGAGAAAGAACTAACATGAACAGCAATAATATATATTTTCCCTTTATTTATACATCACCTTTTATTTTGTGTTGGTGATTCTGATATAATAAAATTATTATTTCTAAAAAGGAAAAAAAGAGAAAAGCTTCTCTGCAAAGAATACATTTTCTTTGGACCTTTGTTCCAGAAAAAAGATAAAACAGGACTCCCAGAAACAATGGTAGTTTTTGGTACTGTTGCCCAGAAGATATCTGAAATTGGGTTGGAACAAGGAGCTATTTATATATGGAATATAAATTCCTGCAAAGTTCTGTACCTCTGCCACTGATGAAGCACAAATTGCAAGATTTGCTGGGGAGAGGAGGGTTGTATTCTTTTTAATTTTTTTTCCAAGTTGGACTGTTTCTTTATTTTTGCCTTTCTAAAGCAATTCCCCATTTTCCTGCAGAATGGTTCTTTCTAGCTATCACTTTGCTACTTCTGTTGTAATAAATCTACTGCATCTGGCACGGCAGGCACTTGCACAAGCCACTCTGTTTCCAACATAGCACAGCCCAGCCCAGCACATCTGGCATCATGCATCATACACATGGGAGAAGAGTTTTGCCCAAGAATAACCACAGCTTTTAAAACTCCAATTTTGTTACCAAATGTCTCCACATTACCAGCATCACTCTCCCTTCTACCCAGCCAACTCCTCAGTGAGTAGCATCACTCCATCCACTTCAATACCAACAGGTTAACGAATTGTTTCATTACTTTCACTGCAATACATCATATGAAGGAAATAAATAAAATGTTTTATAAATGTTATTATTGGTGTCTGGTTCTCCGTTTAGTATAGAGGAAGTCTATGAGATTCAGAGAGACCCTAACTGGGAATTTTACAACACTAGTTTTTGCTTAACCAGAGTGATATTTCTGTTTTGTAGCCCATTCAACGATGGCAGCAGAACGGTGCCCACAGCACTTCAAAATTTCCTTCTAAATCTTTAAGCTGTCTAATACAAAGACCGACCTATCTCCAAGACCATGGGCAGGGTAACAACCAGCTTTGCACAAATGCATTTTTCCTAAGGTCCCATGTTGAGGGGCATCTTTCACTTGCCAAAATGCCAGACTTCAGCTGGACTCCGAGGTTTCCAACACATCTTTAACTTTTCACTTCCAAGTATTAGCCCGTTTACAGGTGAGCCATGAGATGCTTATATATGTATATATATGTATATATATATATACACCTTCTTCTTTTTCTCTAGCCACTAGTCTATCATTAGTGTATTAGCTGCATTAAGATTTATACCAACACAATAAAGGGAAAATAATAAAAAGAGCAAATAATGATTATCCTGAGGAATACCTAATTTTCAGTGGTCTGTTTTTTTTTTTTAATAGTTTACAGTGTTAAATTTGAGGAGTGGTTATGTCAAGTTTTGAGTATCCCCTGCTAGCTGCTACTTGCCTTTACTTGCAATTGAATTACTTGAATCAATGGCAGTCAGCAGGATGCAGAATTCAGAGCCATCTGAGTCAAGCAGCCACAAAACTAAAGGGGGAAAAAAAAAGAGGGATAAAATCAAGAGGAGCAGGTGAAAAAAGAGCAGAGGAGATTAACAGAGGAGAGATGGTTCATTGAACTGAAAGGGGCCAGGTACTAGCTGAAATTTCAGCATTATAAATAGGACATTATGTAGCAGAACTAAAAATAGTAGTTTTATTTTTACTTAATGTTCCTCACTGCTGTCTGATGACCTAGGGAGAAAGAGCTTGGAACAGAGAATTAAACAATTCCCTAGAACAACACAAACACAACCACTAGTCTGACTCCAATGTCTATTTGTAAACTGAAAAACTCAATTTTTAAAAACCAGCTTCAAAAAAAATCTAATTGAAAGAACTCTCTGTAATGCTGCTGTTAAAAGAATGCAATAGATTGCAATGCTTTCCACAGAAAACCAACCGGAATCACAAATTCCCTGTCCACATAGTAGTTTGTAGCAGAAAATCTCTAGTGCCTCTAATCTTATTCCTTCCTGCATTTTGTGTGTAAGTATTGCCCTATGCTGTAAGCAGCCTCTGTTCAGCAGTAATATACATTTTCATTCCCTTTTAGGTTTCTAGTCAAGATTGAGGGGATCCAGCAAGGGTTTGCAGGGAAGTGCTATGTGAATCTGCCTCCACAACTGTCTTGGAGCAGCATTTTGTGTCTTACCCTTTCCTAAGGACCTATTTTGTACTTAAACAGAGAATCCTAATTTAGCTATGGTAGAACGGTTGCTTATACAGCCAGCTGCTAAAGTGGTTTTCATATTTTGTTCCATAAAATATTGATGAAAGCAGCACAAGTTTAAAAGATCAAATTTGGCTTTAGTTTCAAGACCACAAATCTCATCCCCAGGATGAGACCAACTTGAAACCATGGTTTTGGTTTTGCTCACAAAGATAAAGAGGAAGCTGTGAAATAAAAACAGACCTGATTCTGAAACTAAGTTCACAGGTGTTCAGGTCCATAGCTTTGTTTTGGGCACATCACCAGCTAAAATGACAAGTCTTGATAGCCTGGGTAAACCTCGAGTCTATTTTTGTGTGTATCTGCTAAATTCTGGCCTTTTTATAATGTACCACAGACCCCAAGGGGTTTACAGAAGTGTTTACTCAGCACCACTTTCACAGGAAGCTGAAATAAAGATGAAAATACAGTGATTTAACTTCAGAGAGCAACCCATAATTACTTAAAAGAGTTTACAGCAACAACAAAAATAACTTGTGTTAGTTGTCATAGCTGGTCAAGATGAAATACAGGTATTTATTATAATCACTTACAGAAAAATACTTAGCATTTGTGCAGTTTATATGTTCTGTAATATGTACCTACAAATCAACTAGTCAGTCACACTATCTTTTGGGCTGAAAAATGGCTAATTCCGTATTTGTTGTTTTGATACGGTATGCTCATGTTTCCTTAGCGTAAGCAATTTGATTTGTGTGGGGATGCTTACACTGAGGACATCATTCTGCACTTAGCTTACATAACTCTAATATACAGAATAGCAAAAAGGTAGATGATAACCCAAAACGTATTGCTATTTTATCCTCTTTCATTGTCAAAGCCAAGTCAGGCACACTTGAATTAGTGTATCATTTGCCATGTCTCAGAAGACAAAACGAATAGTAATGTATTTTGATTACTTTTGTGATTTTAAGAAATGTTTTTCATCTCTTTTATGCTGAATCAAACCTCCCAAAAAAAAAATTTAACCATATCACTAAGGTCATACTCCTATACTACTGTTAGGTTTCAATATCAGCAGTAGCTGTAGGAAAAGACAAAAACAGTAGACCTTCCTTTTCTGACACAATGACTATATTTGCCATTTTCTGCTTTCTTTTTTACCATTTTACTAGGTTTTAAGATATATACAGCACAATTTCAAAAGTAGCTTTGGACCACTAGTAAAATTTTCCACATGTCTGCACTGCTGCTTTTTCTTCTTCCCCAATCCCCTAGTTACTCACATAAAACAGACAAAAACGGCTATGCAACCTCTAGAAGCTTTCCGACTGCAAAAATGGAAGGGAAGCACCCAGGGAAGGGCTCATCAGAGATCTAGGCTCAACTGACCTACACTTGCCAGGCCTGCCTACCCCACTGAGCACCATTTTTGGAGTAAGTACTCAAGGAGACCTCAACTCAGGAACGATAGACTACACTAACATCATCCAGTTCCACTATAATCACATACTACTGTTTGTGACTATAGCCACAGGTAAATCCATTATGATTAACGATTAGCATCTCATCTTGCTTAGAAGATTTCTCACTTTCCTTGCAGATATGACCTTTCTTCCTCTCCACTCTAATGTGTCATACACAACTCCTGCATACAGTATATTCTAATTCATGCCAAGACCTAACAGACCATCAGACATGATATCAACCATCACTAGTGAGTCCTGGCCATATTATTTGATTTCAGTGCACTCAGTGCACTGCTTTTGTAATAGTATGCAACTTCGCAGCTAGGAGACTTAGTTCAATTATGGCATTTTCCATCCTCACCTTGAAATAACCCTAAGCACAGAACCATAACCTTGTACACAACCCTGGCACAGAAAAAATGCAAGGGAGAATGTTTTGTTCTTCTTAGAGGTAGATTATTTAGGAGTTTCCATTTTGATTACCAAGAAAATGCAAAGGAGACTTTCAGATTTCCTTGCGGCTGCCCCATTTTTTATGCTTTTATGCTACCTATTCTTGGCCTTTCCTGCAGAACAGAACAGCAGCAGCACAGCTGCCCTCGAGTAAGAGCAAACAGGCTTTATGGCAAAACTTTTTCTTAAGATTTTCCTCATAATACCATAACTCCAACCTGCCTCTTATTTTCTTAGTTAAAACAACAGAAAAGTCTTGCATCCCAGAATTTATTCCCCAAGGTTGCCTTCTGCTGCCTTTACGATAAAAGAAAGCAACAAGGTTCTGGATTCTCTGCTGTTACATGCCATGATTTATATTTTCATTTAAATGAACACATTGTGGACCAATTATGGAAAAAACAAGCATTCCCTTTGGAATTATTTTGTCTGGGGACTTGATTTTCTATTTTTTTACTCTTGAGGCTTTTTGAAAGCAAGAGTGAGAAGAAGGTTAAATAAAATCTGGACCACCTGCAACCCAAAAAAGACTACGCAGTCACACACAGTTAACACTGATTTAACATGATTAGGTGGACTACGTATAATTACAGCAGCCTTAAAATAACATCATTTATACACAAAGTAATTAATACACTCATTCCCAGTAATGCTAGAACCAAAGGAGTATTTGATAAATATTTAGCTCCAAAAGCTATAGAAAAGTCTAAGAATTAGAAGGGGACATAATTTTCAGGTCGCAAAGACAGTCCAGTTGGCTTTTTTCCATGAACTGCACACACAGCTAAGGTGCCACTGAGTAAATCATTACAGTATTACAGAACACCCTCAGAGCAGGCCACAAACTAACCAGCAGACCAGGATGCGATCCAGAATAAATCACTACTATGTTGCGACAACACTTGTTGTCTTTGAGAATGACCTTATATGCCCGGCCACTTCCAGTTCAAAAATCCTGGGCATTTGGGAAAGAGGGATACCGCCGACAGCAATGTGGAACCTCGGCTTCCAAAATACAATTTGTACCGTAGTCTATAACTATGAGGCCAGAAAAATAAAATAATCCAATGAAGAAGGGAAGGTTTAGCCTTCTGGTCCCACAAGGAACAGGACTATGTGTAAAGCCGAGGCCTGTGGCGCCGGAGCGGAGGCGGCAAAGTCCAGCCGGGTGCTCCGGCCTCCTGGGAGCCGCTGGCGCTGAGCGCTTCCCGTGACCCCTCCTAACGCTCCTGTTAAACATTCCTGAAATCCCGGGGCAACTCCACTCCCTGCGCTGCAGCAGCACCGAGCCCGGCTGCGGCTCAGGTTCAAACTGCCTCCCGGGACGGACTGCGCGAGGATAAACCCAGCCTGGCTCCTTCTCTGGGAGGACCTGGCCCTCAAGACCACGCTGGGGCCATGAGCAACCAGCTTCACCTCTTTAATCACAGTCAAAATAGCCCTGCCCCAGCTGGTTGGCAGCAAAGGTCATGAATCGCTTTTAATCACGTTTGTAGAAATACAGCACTGCCAATAAACTGCTGATTTCATATGACCAAAATATATGCTTTGTAACTGTTCTTTCAGCACCTGACGGGTTACGATCACTTTGGGGACTAGCTGGTTGTATCTAGGTTCCCAGAAGAGCAGTGCTAAACAGTATCGCTAGTGGCTGTAACACCGCTCCGCTACACACATCACTTTCTTTAAAGCATTTGAGTTTTTTTCCAAGCTAAAACAAGCCATTAGTTTGAGGAGGTTAAGCCCTATTAGTATCAGTAGGATCCTTTCCAAGTGTTGAATCTCCCAAAAGATCTTTCTGCACAGCTACCTTTCTGAAGGTGGCTTGTTTTGTCTAGGGAGCTACAACTAGAAGGAAAAAAAAAACAGTAAAAAAATTAAAAAGAAAAGCTAAAAAATAGCTACATATCAATATTCACAGCCTTTAAAATGTCATTGGATAGTTAAAAGAATAATTTTAAAGCATGGCAGTTCCCAAGAACAATTTTTAGGCTAAAATATATTTTCTTCCCACTGATATTTTTGGCACACAATAGTTGAAATAGTTCTGAGGAACATGTTGCAAATTTAGTATTCACTTAAAAGTTTATCTTAAGAGATCCTTGTTTATTACAAAGTAGGTGCAGTTGAGCAGCAAGCACCACTACAGAAAGAAAGAAAATAAAGCTCTACAGAATATACCAAGAACCTGTAATTCCGTAATGCCCTCTGTGGAAGAGGACAGACTATTAACCTCATTAGATACCTCTTACTCCTATCATGCAGAGTAGGTTTAGAATGAGGAAATTAGGAGTGAAATTCTCCAAAAAATAACCAACAATTTTAATGGGAAAATAGTTTTTTTTTTTTTTTTACTTTAACAAATATTAATAAAACAATGTGTAACCTAAATCCACAGCACTAAAAATTGTTAGGTTCTTCAAGTAGAGATTCCCCTTTGATTAAGTACAATTCTTAATCATTATTTTTTTACTAAACTGATTCTGATGCCCTTATTTTTCATGCCATTCATATTGCTTTAGGTATTCCACAGAAATTTGTTTTCATTTATATCAGACAGATGTAATGTTAGCCATCAGGTATTCTTCTGAAACACTGGCAACAATATTAAGAAGTGGCACTTTATTTACATGATATAAGGCAAAATATACAGCACATCAGAAATATTCATTGCAAAGATTCACAGCTACAGTACGCATAATTTCCAATAGCTTGGTTTTCAGAACCTTATAGATATCTACAAGAGTAACTGTCAATTTATCATTGTGTGCAATCACCTCAACTGTTTTAATAGCCAGCATAGTGTATGAGAAAAAGCATGTAGCAGATGGGAAAAAGTATATACATTGGTGTAAGACTCATAGCATACCTTTACCTGAAGAGTACAAATGGTCGGTTCAAGTGAATGTGGGATTTGCTACAAGACCTAGGGACTACACTAGTCTTCACACCCTGCTACCCATCTGCAACAAACGGCCATGCCATAACTGCTTGAGTGTGCTACTAATAAGAATGAAACAAGGAAAAGATAAACAGTATATCCACGACACAGTAAAAGTCAGATAATGCTACATTTTGGCCTCTTGATAAAAAAAAAAAAAATCTAAAAATCAAAAAACTGGGTAAGACATGCAGCCATAAATGAGATCTGATGTGTACGGTGTAAAAAGTATGTGAAAGCCAGTTCTGTGTTACGAAAATTAACGTGGATAAAGACTAGACTGTGTTGTACGCTGCATCCTTATCTCGCCATCAGTGCAGAGCCCACGAGCACCTGCAATAGCTGCTGGTTTTGCTCTCTGGCACTGACGCTTGTGAGGCACCGCAAGCTACGCAGCGCCAGGGCACTCGCTACGGATTAAGAGTGTCCATAGCCAGTTTATTGCAAGCTAGCTGCAGAGCATTCACTGGAACATATCCCACAGTAATTTCCCTGACAGACCACTGCTTCAGACTATTCCTAGTAGAAATGAGCACGAGCACAGCGTCTTTGCGGGCAGAGATTAGCACCAGAGCAAAAGCCAGCCCTGCGGTATGCACATTATGTTGCTGCTGCTGCTCCGCAGAGTGTCTTTCCTCCTACTGAAAGGAAAACAAGACGTCAGTTCTTGCTTTCCTGGGAAGACAGAGTACACTGCAAATGTCAGTGGATTTCAAACCCTGTTTTAATAAAGCACTGACGTCCACATAGTTAGAGGAAAAGAGACACTGCAACAAATTAGCCCTCTCTAAAACTCCCTTATCACATTACCAATATCCTCTTTTTTATGGCTTCACACTAACTCCATTGCTGGAGGAGTGGGAAGTGTCAGAAACAGGGAAGGGAAGAGCAGAGCAGCACTGCTGACAGCAGTGTTAGCAGCTGTTTCTAGCAATGCTCAGGGATTTTGCTGGGTAGAATTATCACTCCTCCACTTTGTTCTCCTGTCCTTGGATCCTATCAGCTTATATTGTACATAAATGCGGAAAAGACCATTGCTACAGCCAGGTCTGTATGACAGCTGCTATTTTTCCTTTCCAGTGATATTTCTTCCCTTCACTTTTCCACATGAAGAGTCTAAAGGCTCATGATGCAACAGAAAGTTCCATCAAATTTGTTTTCTTCCCTCCCAAACTTACTCTTTCAAAAAGAACAAGTAGGAGAAAATGCTTCCGTACACAAATGGCAGTAAGATCAATTGGTTCTAAAACCTACAGTTTATTTCACCCACCATATCTCCGAGACACCATTCAGCTCACTTTAATAAACAAGTAACAAACCCATTTAATGTTTCACCCTTAATATTTTTTTTCTGTCAGATTAATTCTCAAGTATTATTACACCAGACTTTTCTAGCTTTAAGATCAAATTAGCAACGTAACCCTTCCCAAAAAAGTGAAGAAAACAACAGAAATCACTGGGCGCTCTGCTGTCCCACTAATAATGAGCAATTACCAAAGAGAAAGAGTGCTCAATGTGAGCACTAAAGAAACAAGTTTTGTAAAACAGATGTATCGTTCAGAGTATCAATATAAATTCTGCATGATTTGAGCTTTCATTTATTAAATAAATTGATCTTTGAAAATATGATTCTGTAAGTTAATATGATTGCTGATCATATTTGGAAATATGATTCTAATAAGTTAATGTTAAATAGTTGTGGGGTTCTTTCTTTGTTACCATTTCAGTGAAAGACTCAGAGTCATGGTAGCTGATGAAGAAGAGTAGCTCTGAAGTTTTTACACTAAAGTATCAGTTTCTCAACCTAATCTCTAGGTCATAGGACAGTTCTTTTTTCTTTATTTAAGATTATAAGTAACACCAAATTCTATTTAAGAGTTTGCCTTAAGTAGATTTCACTTATCCCCACAAAGCGGGAAGGATCAAGAATGCAGAGTTCCCCATTTGGGTTTTTTTTACTAAAAAGTGCTCTCTGAACTTCCTCCAAAGTTTACAAATAAAAAGACTGCAAAATTTCCAACTCAAGTATTTAATTCAAATGATATATCATTTACTTATTCTGAGAAATCAGAGAACATGTCAAAACAAGCAGCAGTTGTTTCAGTTTTTCTTGGAACTCTCACTTTCACTTTTTATATGAAAAACCTTTGCGGTCAAGCTTCACAAACTTAACTAGGTCAATTCAAGTATAGAAAAATAAGTAAAATTATTTTTCTATCTAGATAATCTCTCCAAGATACATCACAAAAATATTGCTTTGTTCCAAAAATAGGTGCATAAGTTAATCTGAAAGCTGAGTGCCAACTTCTTACAATAAAGTTCATTGTCAAATAGGGCACTCTTTCCTCAAAAAGCTTGAGGGAGACATTTAGTACAACTAGCTCAATAAGACAGATTTTACTTTACATAGTCTTGTCACTGAGAAAAACAGAGAAGTCATTTCATTGCAAAAGGTTAATCCATTAGACACTCAAAGAAGCAACTTCATTACAGCCAAGTGTTCCAATATCAATTCTGCTGCATTGACAGACTGCCCAGGACCTTCTGCAGTTTGAGAACAAATGAACATCTACAGGCTAATGAGGCAGCTTAGTTAGCAAAATACTGGTTGACTCATCTAACTAAAGGGTAAATAATGCTTTCTTTCACTTTAACATAAGAGGTTTTCCACAACAGTTGTAAATTGGCTTCACCTTTGTACCAGATTATGTGGAAGCACAACCGAGCTTATATATTTGGCAGCAGTCTTCTTCAGTGTCATTCAGCACACTTTGATTCTTCTCCACATAAATCAAGGCAATGCTTTGTAAATCCCCTGAAAAAGTCCCATTCTGAATTTTTAAAGGGCTGTGCTTTGGGTATGATGAGAAAATCATTTTATAAAAATCTAGGCTGTACTTACAGTTGGCACAGAAGATTCTAAATCTTTCCTTTTCAAGACTCATTTCATCCTTTGGGCTCAAATAAATGTACTAGAACTTCATTTATTGCTTTGTAGGCAATTTCCAATTTCAGGCCACTTCTGTTTTAAATTCTTATTTTGATAATTCATTTAGGCGGTGTTATCACAACACTACAAAGAGTGAAGGAAGAGTCATTCAGTGTTTTGCAAGGGGAAAATAAGATGCAAGAGATGAAAGATAAGCTGCTAAACACAAAATAAATGCAGCTCAACACAAGCTAGAGAATATAGCAGTCTTAAATACGTAGTACTCCACATACATTGACTCAGTATTACTCAACAGTCATAACAAAATTATGCCAGAATATACAGCTGCCGAAATAGTTTGCTTTAGAGAGAAAAACTAAGTTGTAGCATTTTTTTTTTGTCCCCATATTTAGCTCATCTTTCTGGGAATGAGCATGTTTCAGGTGCATTTATTTTGCCATAACTTCACAAACCACAGGTCAAAGTAACATTGTCAACTATCAACCAACTGTCCCTGTTGACATACAGTTACCCAACTACAGTACAGCTCACTTCTCAGAGCTTTTCAGAGAACTCATTTGCTCCTGTTGCATCTCTGCAGTATTATTTGCCTTGTTCTTGGTTGTTTTGTTCATACTGGAAGACAGATACAGAAATTAATAGATCGGGTATGTTATTAATCAGATATATCAAACTTGAAGTGTAGAGAGGGGTAATTACAAAGAAACAGAAGCAATATCATTGATGCACTAGAAATGCAGTTCCTTTCAATATCAATATATTGATTCATTTTTATTTTGAAATTAACATTTGATTAAAATAAGTATTTCTAAGTTTGACGTTATTAAACTAAAGTGTATTCTTCTTTTTGTTTATTTTTTTAATAGCAGAGAGAGAAAAACAAACAAACAAAAATCATGTACCATAGGACTTCAGTATGACAGGAAATCATTGAAACCTTCACAACTTAGATACATGTATAGGCACAAACTTTCGAATAAGTTATTCTTGGCCTTAATTAAAGCATATATTTGTTCATTTTTAAAAAATAGGTATTAAGAAGAAAAAAATTACAACACAATAACCTTCAAACATTCAAATCTGTTTACTACAAAAAGACCTAGGTAAACATTTTAGTTATTCACTCATTGCATGAGTGGCATATAACTAAAATAATGGTCTGAAATTTTACACTTACTGAATGCTTAACTTTTTTTCCATGCTACATTGACAATATTTTTAATCTTTGCAATGCTTTGTAATCTCACTTTTACTGTCAGTGACAGATCTTGCCAACAGTAGAAGCAAGGGGAGAGACGTCTTTTCCATTCTCATATTGGTCTCAACGCAATTTCAAGACCTGAAAATTCATACAATTAAAATTCATACAATTAAAATTCATACAATTTTACCTGACAACTGATAAATTTATATCAGAAGAAATATAAATTCGGTCTCATATACCCACTCCAGAATGTGCTTACATTTTAAGGCCTATTTATTGATTTGTACTATACTTAGTAAAAAAAACAACACTACAATCATCCTATGAACTTTTAAAATTAATCATTAGCTCACTAAAATGTGTATCTTACCTCTTTCTTTAAGCACTTCCACATCTCATGGTCAATGTCATTGCAATGGCCAAAAAATTTCAAAATATTGTACTAATAAGTTAAGGAAAGAAAAGCCAGTTTAACCAATCAAGTTACTTCCTTTGAAACTCTAAATTTCTTAGAAGATATTTGATTCTTTCGGTGTACTTTGGTCTTTTTTCCTTTTTTTTTTGTGAAAAATAATGCTTTGTAACTTTCTTACTGAGTACATTAAAGTCAAAACTCCTCCCAAGCCTAATTTGGGCTACTCTTGCCTTGAAAGTTGAAGGTGCTATATAATCAGGTGCTATATAATCAGATTGGAATAAAATGCAGACTGAAGCAATGAAGTCTAAATGCAGGCAAACACATAGATTTTATTCATCTAGGAAAGAGTCTTACAACTTTCACTCACACTAACTTGAATTACAAAAAGAAAAAAAATGTGCTCTGAACTTCAGTCCCTGGTTAGAAAGATGTAGCAAGATCCGACAGCCAAATTGGGGACAAGGCCCTATCTACCTTAGAGGGCACCGTTTTCAGGACTTTTTCATGACCTGAAGAGAAGCAAATGACTCAATGCTACAGTTTCATCATGCCAACCACATGAACAACATGCAGTTGGTCCAAAGGATGTAGATGTTGTACATAAGCCACTGGCATGTAAGAAAACATACAGAAAGGAAGGTTACGTTTCTCTGAGTATAAATAAAGACTATTTTCTAGTTTTCTAGTAGAATCTGGTAGTGGAGAGTCCAAACAATTCAGAAGACCTGACAGATTGAAGGTTTTAAATAGGTATTTACAGTGAGAACAGTCAATCTGACCAATCCATCAAGAAGAAATTAATGACAGAATAGAACATGAAGTACAAAAGAGATGTCAATGAAGAGGTTTCCTTATTTTAGAGGGAAATATAGGTGTAGTTCTATAGCTGATGAGCATATAAATGGATTTATATGAGTAATATTACAGTGACCACCTACTGTTTTGTCAAAATGCCAACCACTCTATAAAACTCAAGTTACTATTCCTGAGGAATTTGAAGCTTTATCTTGAATTGGATGTCCTGTATGTGCCTTTTCACACAAGACAATTTAATTCATTCCTATTCTAGATTTTGCCCATAATATGAAATCTCATATCTATGGGAAGAGATTACTGGGATTCTGATTTGGTGTCATTATTTGAATTCTTTTCAATAACAACTCCATTCAAGGTGTTTAAGACCAATCTTATTTGTAATGAAAGCACCTTTTAATAATGGATTGTCTTTACACATGACAGATGAATGAAATACATAAAGGATTATGATCTTATCACGGCAATACGAGTGAGATATATTTTTGAAAAAATAATTTCTTTTTCTTTATCTTCATAATCTGACCCAAAAAGAGTTGACAGTTTAGGAGTCTGTTTAAACAAAGATTCAATTCAGAGAGGAGTTAGGTTGAAATGTGAGTGTTCACCTTGAAATTTAGCATGCTAATATAGGAGTAGAATATAAATTCTATCTGTATTACCTAAAATTAAAATGTTTTAAAAGCAAGATCAACTTGCAGTAAAGCGACCATTTATTACATGCAACTGCTTCAAAGTGTCATCTGATGCCCTCTGTAAAGCAGAGAAGTATAAACAACCTAATTATAGCACTGCTGCAGTTAAGTGTCTCTCATCCTTACTAACCTACTGCTATTTCTAGTTATAAATATTCTTTTGGATGAAATTTGTCTTGTTCACTATTTGAAATTTTAAGTGTCCAGCTTTTCTAAGAAGTTGTCACTAAATTTTCAGATTATTTTATGCATCTATTTTTGGAACAGAGCATTTAGGAGTGTCTAATCTGACACTGCTAAACATTACTACTTAGCATTGATAACACCTTTCATTTACAAACCTCAGCAGTTCTTAAAGGCTTCAATCAAGCTTTCCATGACCAGTGTTAGATATTTGTCTATTTTAAGCTTTTGTAGCCTATATGAACTCACACATACCTACATTTTTTGCCCTTATCTGGTGATAGAATTTGTAAGGTTCTAATATTCGATGTTATTTGAAAAATAAGTTTGAAAGCACTGATCCATGAAGTGGTCTGGAAGTTTGCACCTCTCTATTTGTAGTATTTATCCCCAAGGCTTTATTCTCATGGCTCTCCAGAGTCTTTAAAACTGGATTCTTAACATTTTGTTTGACTGTGGGAATGTAACTCTTGTTAAGCTGAACCCATGACAGGAAATACTAGGCAAAATAGTATAGATGTCTCCTCAAGAAAACATTACTTTTCCAGGAACAATAGTGTGGATTGTGGCCCTCAGCACTGAGAGGTGTTAGATTTGTTGACTGTTGTTAGATGTTAATTGTAAAAATCTAACCGGTGACTAATGCCTTTAGAATGTCTTTTTAGCACAAAGCCTTAAACCTGTAATGGCCACTTAGCACAAGATATGGCAGGATTTGCTTTTTGTACGACCACTACAAAGGTGATTTCAAAGGGGAGGGGAATGATAAAATTATGCAAACAAACAAAAGCATCTCTTAAATTCAGTGGCAGTGTGGTTAATATAAGTAAAATACGGTCAAAATGAGCCCATTTGTCCTAGTATGATCCAGACTTTTCTTCCTTTCCTGGTACAGAGTGATCTGCAACAAGTAGGTCATCTTATTTAAGCTGCTGTTATATGATGTTTTCATGCTCACCAACAAAAGATCTTGAAAAAAATGAATACTTTTTTTTTCGTTTTTGTTTCTGATTTTTGTTTGTTTTATTGGTTGGTTTTTGTTTTGTTTGTTTGTTTTTCTAATGGGAAGTAATGTAGAAATTTGTTTCCAGAATCCACTTTGCTCCTACCCCGCAGAACTCTGTGGTGATGGACATCAAATAAAACACGAGTTAGCAGTGCCCTCTTGTAGCAATAATGGCAAACTGCAAACCGAGCTGCAGTAGTAGAGCATAGCTGGTTATTCCTAGCATACCTAGTTACTCCTGGTTAACAATTTGCCTTATTAAATTTCAGTTTCACTTGTGCCTCTAAGCATCAAGGGACTTTGTCCAGTTCGGGCTGTCTGACTACATTTATGTATAGTCACTGCTGTGACTATTTGGTATGTTAATTTTAGACCATTTGAGGGTATTTGTTGCTCATTAGTTCTGATTGCAGTTTTTGAAATGTTTACAGAAATTCTCTTAGATGAAGATATTAAGATTTTGTTTGTTTGTTTTAACGGTCTATTAAACATCAATGTCTGCATATTTTGCTGCTAACTACTTGATTTGTTTCCCAAATTGGCATATTCTGCCCTCATGCTAGCAGCAGTACTGTCATGATCTTTGTCTATAGTTCAGCTACTTTTGTTTTCTCCGTAAAATTTCATTTACTGTATATCTTTGTATCTTCTCATATTCATGTGGAGTATTTCTGTTCCTTTGTGGGCATTTGTGTTTCCTTTAGGGCGCAATTAACATTTTTCCTTTTACTATAGGCTGGCCTACGAACATTGCCATATCTAGGTTTATGTATGCCATTTCATTGCTATTTTATTAAAGCACCCTGAAGCACTGGAGATCTGCTAGGTTTCTGAAGCAAAAGCCTGGTACTCCAAATTCTGAGATGTGCAATAATTGTTCCAAACTAAACATCATGAATTAATAGATACATGTTTTTGACTATGGAAATATTTTTTATTGTTCGTGTTTTCTGTGAACTTTTACCTTCCTCCATAATAATAACTTCCTAATGTCTCTTCACTGATTTTAACAGTTTCTTCCCTTTCATTATTAGCCTGAGTTTGAAACTCTCTATATATTAAGCACTTGAGCATGTTCAGCCTTCAAAAAAGGACATTTTTCTCATTCATTTTCCATTTTCCTTCTTCTGTGTATTTCATCTACTGTCAAAATGCTGACAGTCAAAATGCTGTTTGTGTTATCTGCAACTTTCTACATAAGATTGACTGGAGAGGAGGAGAGCAGATGGGATAGGAATAAACCATATTTGCAACAGTCGGTGTTTTTGCAGTTGCCATTTTCCTTTACCCTGGTAATCAGGGTCTCTTTCTTTACAATTTCATTCAAATCAGGGTATTCTCTTCCTGTGCTTAATGGCATTGTGAGGCAGATGGAGAAGTTAGGTGTCACCCATATAAAAACAATGTCCCCCAATTGGACCGTCAGCCCCTGAATATGCTACTGAATTTGCCCTGAATTTGCTCAGGGGACCAAGAGCTGCTGGAGTCCAAGGGCTGGAGACACCAAAAACAGGATCAAGGTGTTCCCACGCTCTGCGGTGTCTTCTCCCTGCCATTTTTCTTGGATTTCTTCTCACTTTTTGACCAAAATTCCCCAGCAGTTTCCATCACACCAGCGATTTCCCTTTAAACCCCGGCACTGAGGAGGAGGCAGATACTCCGCCGGGCGAGTAAATCCCCTTCCGGCCTCCAGCCCGCGAGCTGCTTCCGCAGCCTCAGCTGCGCCTCGCTCGCTCGCGCCCCCCTCCCCAGCCATCTGGCCTCTCATTGCGAAATCTTAATTGAGCTGATTCCGTCTTAAATGATTCACCGAGCGGCATTCGCAGAAGGCCACGGAAAGGCGGCTGTGCTTTGCCATGCAGACAACCTCCATTGCTGGCAAAGTGTCCTTCCCCTCGGAGCGGGGGAATCCGACAGGATTCAGTGCAGGGGGGTGTTGCGGTTTGATGAGGGGGCAAATTTAGTAAGAGACAAATCCTCTTGCATCCCATCTGATCCTCAGAAGTTAGAGGAAGTGGTAGCGGATGGGCTCATCTCTTAATAGGAATACCAAATACTGTGTAACTGTAAGCCCAGGTCTGGCTGTACCAGATTAACAGTCTGTCGACTGTAGGTCCAAAGCCTACAAAGCCTTCAAAGCAAGTAAAGTTCACAAATAGTAGGATTTATTCAAATGCAAAATTTTCAAAGCAGATTTTGGACGTCCATACCAAAAATTCTCTACTACAGCATGAGGTTCTTAGCTAGCTCTGATGCACCAATGCGCAATCATCACTCACCCAAGATGATGGGAAAGGGCTCTCAACCTCGAGGAGTCTCCTCAGGCAGCATCCCAACTCGAGGGGAGGAAAGAGGTTCATCCCATCGACCAACCTCAGAAATTATGATGGAGTCTTCCCTCTAACTTCTTCCCTCCTTAGTTCACCTTTTACATTTTTTTACATTTAAGTGGAGCTTTAGTGACTCTAGTCATGTATCTTTTTGTTACTGATTGATTAAAAAAGTCTCTCGCTTTCATTTAAAGGTNCCTTTAAAGGGAAGTTTAAAGGTATAGTCAACTGAAAATCTAGAGTGTATGCTCAGTGAGGAGTGGTTGTACCTTGGGTAACTTTTGGGGTGGAGATGTGTATTGGTGTTCAAATGAGATTGAAAAGAGGAAAAGTTTGCGCAAAGGCCATCTGAAGGGACCGATCTGCCACCACTGTTGTCTCAATCCGACATCTACCGCACTGTGTGACGTATCAGCTACACGCACGATCAGGTTACCACCTCCATAGGGAGTACAACAGAGCCTTGCAAGCTGCCTCTGACCCCATGGGGGTGCAAAAGCCCTCGAGACTCCTCTGGACCTTCCGACAGAGTTGCTGGCAGCACTGCTGGAGGGCTCAGAAAGCCCTTTTCTCCTCCTGCACTTCCCTACAGTCGACTGGCCTGCAGCACCCGCTGCCTTTCCAGGGAGCCTTGGCCAGACACGGCCACCACGGCAGGGTTTTGCTGGCAGCGCTGCTTGTCCTGGAGGGGCTGCAGCAGCGGGGGTGACACAGCGCGGGGACACGTAGTGCCACGCTCGGCTACCGGCTGTTCCATCCCACTCGCCCGGATGGGGCAGCCCGCACAGCTGCCTGGCGCGGGCAGAGATGTCCCTTCGCCTGGGGAAGGACGAGGGAAGGGCAAACAGCAAGAGTCAGCAACAGGTCTATGCTGCTGCCCGGGGCTTTTTTTCCCCCAAAAAAACAAAAGGATTGTTTTGGTTTTAACATTGTACAGAGGAGCTGGCTCCTCATTTGCACTTAACCCTTTCTGCTCCCTTCTCATTCATGGCACCTGCAGGAAAAGCTCAGTGGAGCCTCAGTCCTTGGGGACTAGCAGAGAACAGGCTGGAAATCCCTCCCTTTGTCCCTGACAAGGCAGGATCCCACACACGGGTGCCAGGGCAGCCACCCCCCCAGCTCGACTCTCCAACCATCTCACATCAGAGCTATCACACCAAAGTGATGGGTAAAGCGCTGCCCCGCACCTGGGCAGGACGAGGAGGGCAAGAAGGACCTGGGGCCACCCCCAATGCCCACGTCCGCCAGGACGATCCTTCCCAACAGCTCCATCCTGCGGGATATTCAATCCAGGTGGGGCCGGCAGCGGCTCGGTGCCTATGCTTGCTTTCCTCCGCACTCGGCCATGCCTGTGGCAGGCTGCGGCACCCAGCACGCTGCCGTCCTCCCTCCAAGGGATATGCTTGGATTAGACACTCAGTTCAGCTCCAGAGATGCAACGGTGCAGGGCACCTTCCTATACAGGTGGGTCCCCAATGCCACAGCCTGTGTCCGAGAGCGGCCTCCATCCTCAGCACTGAGAGGAGGCACCACAGCCACCAACGGCAGGGGCACAAGAGGAAGGATGCAGAGGTGAAGGAGGAATAAGAGAGATGGAGAGAGTGGTGGAAACACTTAAGTTGACAGAGCCTCGTGCCAGAAATAGCCTTGAGAAACCCAAGCAGTGTATCTAGAGCAGGGGATTGGGTTTCATTCCTTCCAGAGAGGAGAGGGAGAGCAAACACAGCCTGACCCATCTCTCAAACTGCTGGAGGACGCAGCCTCCTTTTATCCTCACTTCCCGCCTGAGGGGAGCTCTCCGCTTCTCCCCGCTGGCTCAGGCACTCGGCAGACTGCCCGGCCCGCCAGTCCCACACGGCGCCTCGGTGAGGAACCGCTCACCTGGGAGCGCGGAGCCGCCGGACGCCACTCAGCACCTGCAGCGCCGGCAACGCGCTGCGCCCATGAGCTGCTCGTGGTCTCGCGAGACGAGGGAGAGGCGCCACCTCAGTGCATAAAGACGGTGGCGGCGGCACCGTTACCGTTTCCCAGTGGGACACGCTGCGGCCGTGGGCGCTGCCGGCCGCTCCGTAGGGGAGGCCGTGCTGCAGGCCGTGAGCGCAGGGACTTGCATGGGGACTTGCGCTTGGGTTGCGCTTGGGTGGATGCGCGCGGCGTTGGCCCCTGCGCGGGACGTGTCCCCATCCGTGCGCGCGCGCTGTGGCAGTGTCCGCAGTAACCGTGGTGAAACAGCTGCAGCTCAAATCCTCTTTGCTTCTGCCTACGCTTAGGTACGTCCAACTGTTGTAACTTAGCTCAGCCAGGGCATTTGTTGCATATACTTTGTGCTATCCTGATACCACCAATCTCCTATGGACGTTGCTTGGGACAAAAGTGTTAACCTGAAATTATTTGCTGCTGCTCCCTTAATCCATCTGTCTTAAATGTGGAGCTCTCGTCTTAAATCTAAAAATGATCTGTAAAATATATTGCCGAGTAAAGGGTTTATTTTTGTTTGTGAGTAAAAATCTCATAATGAGCTATTTTTAAGCCTTGTAAAAGTCTGGATATCGGTGTTTCAACTGTGGGAACTTGCATATTTGTCCAGATCTCACTTCTACAAATAAGAGCTAAGAATTCAGAAAGATACAGAAGTCAAGAGACTTTTTAGGAAAGCTTTTATCCTCATGGGAAGCACAAAGGTAGGAGAAAAACTTAACTGACTTAAGTCAGTTTTTTTTTTCTCAAGTATTTTGCAAGGTGCAAAATGTCTCTTAAATGTTGTGACTTTCTGTTTCTGCTTGTGGTTCTTTTGTGAGTCAGTCCCCATCAAATTAAGTATTTTGTAGGTAATCTTGACTTTGTGGGTTTGTGCTGTTAAAATTAAAATAAGGTGTGTACAAAAGTGTAATATCCTTATTCTTGGAGAGTTGCCCTTACTCTTGGAGAGATGATGTATGTCACAGAAGTTGCTACACTGCACTGTACCTAAATATTGTAGGAATGGTTAACGAAGACTTAATAATATCCATCCATGGGAACCTAATGATTAAGTGTATGAATCTAATATTAAAAAAGTGTGTTGTTGATATCAATGCAATTTATATGTAATCAAAATTGTGGTATGAAAAAGAGTAACTTGGAGAAAAACCTCCAAGAGAAAGGAATTTTACAAAGGAGGATAGGATTTAGGTTTCTGAGTCTGAGTGATAAAGTATCTGATTTCAAATGCTGAATAATGCAGGAAACATCCAAGTTAAACTCTTCAGAGTGTTTTGAATCATGCAGCATGTTTCTGAGTGCATATAAATGTCCTAGTCTTGTTAACTGGCTAGCTCTTAAGTTCATTTCTGTTTCATAGATGATGCAGATGTAACTTAAGTTTGGGTAAGAGTTACTTTGCTGTTCCTGTTCCCTGTGGGACCTCTGTGGCCTCGAGTGGTTGGAGCACTTGGCTGGAAGCAAACAGATATTGTTTGGTCCCTGATTATTATCATTTTTTCAGTGTAATGAAAGAGGGTTGGTAGATTTTTAAATATCATGGAAACTTAGAACTATTCAAAACTGTGATGTTTAATACTGTTCAAAACTGTTGCTGTTTGTTTTCATCTCAATAAATGCTGACTGACAAAAGTATAAAAGTGTCTCTTACTCTCTGTATTGTTCTGTTGTTCTGCAGTGACAAACGGGCAGAAAATCTGAAAACTGTTACAGCTAAACTGTCACATTTGCCAGTTGCTTGTGTTACAGTGGGTGCTGGGAGTGTTCCAGAAGCTCTGAAGCACAAAGTGTGTCTTACAGTCCCCATTTCGTTTCATCACAGGTAAAAATAACTTTCCACCAAGCAGCAGCCCCGTATTGTTAACTTTGAATAGAGTCCTGACTGTACCTAGAAAAACATCTTTTAAAAACCTGTTTATATGCTTAAAGTAAGTAATTGCATTTAAAGAGGAGGAAAAAACAAGTTCATTCAGTGTGTTTTTAGTAGTTGCTGTCACTTGTTCTCATTTAGAAGTTCTTAAAAGCTTGTTAGCTTTGAGATCAGTTTGCAGAAAAACTAATATATCTAATATATACTCTATCTACTAGTGAAAATTCAGCTGAACTATGTTACCCAAATCTTTTTTTCAAGTATACAAGTGTCTTCTAATGATCTCTTTGAAGTCTTCCTTCAAAAAGAAGCCCTGAAAATGAAAGGTTAAAACATGTTTTTTCTGCTTTCTCTAGGTTTGCTTTTCTCCAGCAACTTTTGTAGTTATTTGAATGGTGTTATGACAATTCAAGCAAAACAGTTGAGGCATGTGACCACAGTAGAAAAACATTGTATATTTGTCTCAAGATTTAAAAAATGCAGCATAATTTACACTAAGTAAAAGATGTTGTGTAACTGAGTGCAAATATTTCCTTTGTGCCCGTCATTGATGTGACTAAATGTTTAGATCTGTAGAAGTTGCTCTGATGCTGCGTTAAGCAGTTCTGCATCTTTTTGCTCTCTTTCCTTTGACCTTCCTCTCTTTATTTCCTAGCAATGAGCAGGACAAACTATGTAGTATTGGTTGCAATGTGACAAACTCAGTGTACAATAAACTGGGGAGAATTGGGGATAAGTTTCTCATCTCGAGTACAGCTAGCATCTTCTAGGAAGGTACTGAGCCATTGTAGGTTACCTTCTCTCACTTCTGCTCCCTTCTGACCAACTCTCCTCAAAAGCTCCCAATATGTAAAATGATGAAACCCCTAGGGGGATTAAATTGTGAGTTTTTCTCATTTTATCTTTTACTTTCTTCAGAACTTTACTGACTTTTTACCAGTGAAGGATTTTGCAAAATACTTGAACTCATCCAGGATTTGTTACTGATTATAGAATTCAGACAAAAATACAGCAGGCAGAATGATGTCCACTAAGGACTGGTATTCACATTATTTTTTGTTGCTTCATTAAATGCTGTTGCTTTCTGTAGCTGAGCTCTATTCAGAAATACACTTGTCAGGTGCTTCTCTTATTTTGTATAATAAGACTTTTAATAAGAATTTTCCGGAAAGAAGACCTCTTAATTTTGTAGGATTGCCATCTTAGATGGTTTATCTGCTCTTACATATACAACTCAAGAGGTTACCACCAACGAACTATGAAGCTGTTGAGCAATTATCTTTCAGTACCTCAGTTGCAACAGAGCTCTAAGTTATGTTCATTTTCATAATAGTGAAGAGCTTCAAGATGTTCATGTGTTCTCTCTGTTCTCTTATTCATATGTCAACTGAAAAGTTCCTGTTTTGAGTGCATTTTCAATAGCTGCTTTCTCTCAATGATCTTTTGTTTCTTTCAGCATCAAGGACATGAAGCTCGTAGCAGAGTTTCAAGTGCAGTACCTGGCAGTACAGTGCAACAGCCACTCAGAACAAACTGTTACTATTGATCAGTTTTCTAGGCCCAACACAATGCATACATTCAGGGTATGTTACACTGTAAGTAGAGACATGAAAAGTGAAGAAGCTTCTGTTGCCCATTTTTTGGTTTGTAAAAGATGCTGTAGCAGTTTTTCTTGGGTTTCCCCTGATATGTGACTTATAGGATTCCTTCTGTTCTTAAAGGAAATAGGAATTCTATGTTGTTTTTGAATTATTCTTAAATGTTTTGATTTAATGTGATACTGTTGTGAGGTTTGAGCAACCAGAAGAATCATGTTTGATAAATAGTTTTACTGTCTCCTTTTCACTGGCAAATATTACAGCTGGTCACTGGACACTTTTGCACTGTTGTAACACAAAGGATTTTAACTTCAGGTGATAAAACAAGTGCTGATAGGGGCTATTACTCCAGGCATATTTCTGTTTTTGCTGAGGTAAAAACAAAACAGTGAAATAGAATTCTCCAGTAAACTAACCCAAACATCTTGATTCTAAATAACTCACATAAAGCAAATGAGAAGAGATTGTAAAATAGTTCAATAAGCAGGTTGAACAGAGCAGACCAGGCTCCTCTGTGTTGAGCACCCAGAGCTCCCCCATGAATGTGCTCTGGTTTCTGTGCCAGTATAGAACTATGGAACCAGCTAATCATTTTCTTTGTATTTATGGCTTGGAGGGTGGGGTTTGTCTCCTTTCCTTCTGTGCATATTGCTTTCACTATGCAGCATGCCATTACCTGGAAGGATCCTTCTCCAGGCATATATGAACACAAGGCATCTATTTTTGATATAGAAATACTATTTCATTTTAGTGTTTGTAACAGCAGGGGGCTCCTGCTGCACGAGTAACAGGATTGCATGCAGAGGAAATGAATGTACAAGAGAACTGACAGCTCTGTTACAGTATCATGTCTTTCTTTGGAGTGCAGACAAAATAGCAACAGCTGTTCAGCTATCCTATCACAGTTTACTTATGAATGCTCTCTTGTTTGCATTCAATTGCTTAGACAAATGATTTAGTTACCAAAAAGTAATATTTTTATAATTTTTTAATTTATTTCCTTAACTCTGGATCCTGAAAGTCCGTGTTTCTGTTCCTGTGTCATTTTGGAAGCTGAATCCAGCACAATTAAAAGCAAGAAAACCCTTTTTAAGGATACAATCAGCATTAACAGTAAGTGCTATTTTGTAAAACTGAGCCTCAGTTACTTTTAGCTAGCTGTAGCTAAAATACATGTGCATTCATCCCAAGAACAGAGGAAAAATATAGATGATAATGCAGTTAGATGTTATTTTTCCAATGTTGCTGTGTATGAATTCAAACTGCAACGTTACAATTTACAAAAGATTTAAATAAGTTCAAAAATCATTACAAATTTATTATATAGACAAGCTTTAAGGCTATTTCTTTACATGCCAGTCTGACAATTTTGGTTGTCACAACAGCTTGCAATATTTAATTCTTTTATTACGCTTCTCACCAGGAGATTTCAGCATATGATGTAGCTGTAGTTTCTATGAGACTCCCCTGGTTTAAAAAAAAAAAAATCAAAGTTGGGCCTANTTGTAGTTTCTATGAGACTCCCCTGTTTTAAAAAAAAAAAAAAAATCAAAGTTGGGCCTAGTGAGTCCTTTGAGATCCTCTTGCTCTAAACTTGTTCAGGAACAACATGTAAGCGATAAAAACACTGTTTGTTTCTCAAAGCACAGCTAAACACTGAGCATTCTCTAATCACAAAGCATTTTGTTCTTCAAAAGGCTGCTATGCCTTGATGTCATTGGGTCTCAGGAAACCCACCTTCCGTCCCACTTCCTGCCTCTGATCTAAGTTTTGCACTCTAGAGCAGCAGAGACCACTGGAACACATGAAAGGCAAGGCTGTGCCACCAGGTAAGCGTGCCCACAGCTACTGAAGCCAAGCATCTGCTTGCTACTTCAGGATCTGCAAGATCTGCAGGATCTTGCAGCTGTGCACCCAGCCCTGTGCTCCCAGGTCACCAAGGCCTCCCCTTGCTTTATTGACTCAGCCCTGTTGCTGAAAATGTCACTTGCAGCTGCTGGTTGTGATGTTCAAGTAAACGGTCTAATCAAACTGCAGTAGGCCCTGCAAATGAAGCCCACCACAGTAAACAGTATTTTACATATCAAGAAGTCACATATTTTCTATAATGGTTTCTATAATAGTTACTTTCCTTTGTAATGAGAAGGAAATATTTTCATGTTTCCTAGTATTTTAACATTTTCTGTATTAGTAGTAAGTCACAGAACCCCAGAATGGTTGAGGTTGGAAGGGATCTCTAGAGATCTAGCCCAGCCCCTCTGCTCCAGCAGGGACACCTGGAGCATGTGGTACAGGGTTGTATCCAGAGAAGGATAATCCATGACTTCTCTGGGCAGCCTGTTCCAGGGCTCTGTCACCCCCACTGTAAACAAGATCCGCTCCCTCGCAATGCTCCTCCTGCTGCAGCCAGAATCCCATTGGCGGCCTTGGCCACAAGGGCACGTTGCTGCCTCATGGTTAACCTGTTGTCAACCAGGACTCCCCAATCTCTCTCCATGGAGCTGCTTTGCAGCAGGTCAACCCCTGATCTGTCTTGGTGCCTGGGATTATTCCTCCCCAGGTGCAGGACCCTGCACTTGTCCTTGTTGCACTTCACGCGGCTTCTCTCTGCCCAACCCTTCATCCTGTCCTGGTCCCTCTGAATGGCAGCTCAGGCCTCTGGCGTGTTGGCCACCGTCAAGGCACAGTTTGGTATCATCTGTAAACTTGCTGAGGGAACACTCTGTGTACGTGCAATGGAACAAAAAATATTATTGGACTTTTCCATTCCACTACTTGATTGTGCTTGATTCTTAAAGCAAATGTGCCCATAGACCTTGTCCGTGTATTTCATAACCCTGAGTTTAATGCCTCCAAAATGCCCCAGGGTGCGTCCCCCCCGGGAGTGTACTGCAGGGTACAAAATGAGCCATGGCAACGCGGCGACGGTGTTTCTTAACAAAGATTTGTTTGTTCTGTAAAGCAAGCCAGCTCCAGGTGAGTTTTTTAAAGACACTTTGATTAAAATATTAATGCTAATATTGATCTAATGCCAGTCGCAGCCACCATTCCATACAGAAGGCTTCCAGTTGTTTTTCCTCACCTGGTAGAACACAGGTCACCTGATGGCCTTCTCAAGGCCATGGAAATTTCCAGACTTTTGGGGATAGTCAACTCGGTTTCAACAAAATCATGGTTTTTCACTGGAAATTTTTGAAGTAGATGTATTTTGAATGCAGTTTACATGAAATACACTCTGTCAAATGGATTTTTATTCTTTTCATGGAGCACTTTTTTAATTAACTCTTATGAAGAAAAAATGATAAAATATTTTCTATGTTTCATTTTGGCTTTTTTTTGGTGTTTTTTTTATTCTTATGAAAGAATGAGAGTTGGTAAACATTAAGATATGAAATCACTGAACTGGCACTTTTTCCACTGACTGCATTGAGCTTTGAACCACATCTTGAGGCTTGAGGAACAGGAGGGATGGTAATTTCTCTAGAAATGTTCATTCTGTCCTGACCTATTATAACCAGCAGTGCTCCCCAGGAAAGAGAGGTCCAAATCCCTTGGACCTTCACGACTGCAAAGTAGCTTCCTCTTTTTGCATAGGAAAATGCTCTTTGCTGTAACATGGGTTCCATGGATTCCATATAGGAAATGTCTCAAGAAAGTTGGATTTCATTTTAATAGGATCTCACTAATTAAATATATTTAACTGGGCTTTATCATTTGTGAAATATTAGGAATAATTTTCTATCCGGTGCATTTATTAAAATTAAATAGCATAAACTAAAAAAAGGAATGCTTCATTGCCATTCACTGTTGTTATGTGGTTTGAACCAAGCGGCTATTCATGATAAGCAGTTTTCTGAAGGAAAATGTCATAATGGAAACATGTGACAGCAGCTGCTGGTCTGTGGCTTTATTGGAGATTTTTTTCTACAAGTCTGTATCTAGTAAGTATTTATACTGTTTTGCTCTTGTTTTGCATCTTGCTTTCAATGTGATATTCATTATTTTATCTTCTTACAGCTGCAAGAAAAACAACCTCTCTTGGAAATAAAAAATGGAATAAGGCATGGGGATCAAAGAAAACAACACTTGGGAAGCAGTGCTGGCCATGTCTTTGGCTGCTGAAACTTGCGGTTCTGCGAACACAAGTATAGGAAACACAACTGTCCTTTGATCATCCCGCTTGACCACCATGGGCGACCTGCAAAAGCCAAAGTCACTGTGAAGGGCACACCAGTTCTGCTCGCTGTCTGCCCATCAGCTCTGGGGGCTGGGAAAGGAAGAGAAAGGAAGATTCCTACAAGTAAATACAAAAGGATACTTTATCCTTCACGCCATTGCACAACACTTAACAAACAAGCATTATCTAACTCCACGGCACCTTTGCTCACAAGGTGGTAGGTTTTCTTTTCTCGTGCTGTACGTAGGTGTGCTAAGCCAGCACATGCAAATGTTTACAATAAAACACATGCTCTGGCTTGGGCGACGGGCGGTTCCAGGCTCCCTGGGCTGTGCGCGGGCGGCGCGGGGCAACCCGCAGAGCAGGGCCGGCTGCCGCTCGGATGCGCGCGAGCCTGGAGCCTCCCTCCGTGGCGGCTGCTCCGAGATAAGCGGCGGCGGCAGCGCAGACCGGAGCTTTCTGCTTCGCCAGCTGTTTCTGGGGGGCGGATTGGAGGCGGAAACGCTCATGTGTGCACCAAGAGCAAAGGTCAGCTCTGTTTCTTCCCCTAGCAAAATTAGCGGTTCCAAATCCCTTGGACCTCGATTTTTAATGGATTAGGGGGTAATCCAGCCCCAGTCTGTACTGAGCCCTGAAACGTTAACAGTCAAATCTAGATGTCTGACAAGTCTACTCTAGTTATATACACCAAATATAAGTATCATTTTTTAAAGCATTTTAATTAGCAATAGAAGTAAGGTTATCATTCCAGGTGACCTGATTACATTATTGCAAAATCAGTTTTGCCTTTTTGTGGCAAATTTGACCTTGACAAGTCTTGGCACATTTTGAAACTTTCTCATTTGAAGTACATTTTATCAAATTTGGAAGGAAAAAAGGCACCACAACATGTGTGAATTACTGTCAAAAAAAAAGATTCAGGACAATATTCAGCTTTCTAGATAACACAACCAATAATTTAAAAGTAATGCTGTCAAAATGTACAGGCTCTGAAGCTGAACATTACAGAAGTTAAAAAAGGTTTAAAATATTTAAACTGTCAAAGATCTGAAGGAGATGCAGACTGCACTTTCGAGAAACTTGAGTTACTGAAGCTGCAAATAAAAATGTCCTTCTTGGAAGCTACGTTTGCTCCCCCATGCCAGTCTGTGGGAGGCAGCTCTGAGGGGGCAGCAGGGGCAGACTCAGCCTGCGCATGAGCTCTGACAGGCTGAAAAGCAAGCAAGAAAAATCTTTCTACCAGTAAAATTACTGCAATGTGAAATTCCGGACTAAAATGAGTTTTTTCCACCATCTTAAAACAGCCCTTCAGAATAAAAGCATCATATTTCTGTTACTTTGTTATCTGCTTCTAGAAACATCTCCAATTCTAGAAGAGCGGCTGCTCTTCAATTAGCACAGAACTAGAGCTAAAACACTGCCCTTCAAATAGCATGATGCCTGGAACTAATTAATTGCGGTACCAAAATAACACAATAGCAAGCAGAAGCTGAATATAAGGAACAAACACTAAAGCAGAGAAAGAGTCAAGACAGAATCATATGAGAGAAAAGAGAAAAAAAGCTCAGCAAAAGGCAGCTCCCTTCCTATTCAGCACCCAGCAAAAGATACCAAAATGCACAAAGCAGATCCCAGGTCTTAAGCCATGCAATTTAGGCACCTAAAATAAGAAGGTGAGTTCCTCTAGTTCCTCTGTAGTTAGTGGCGGGAGCAGAGGGCTCCACGGGATGATTCAGGAGGGAGCCTGGGTGCAGGCCAGGCTCCTGGCCGGGGAGGTAACGTTAGGTCAGAGGAATATTCCTGAGTGAACGGCTCCTTATTCCGCAGCGTGAGTGGGAACAAGGCGCCTCTTCTCCGGCGCGCCCAGGGCCGAGGCCAGCGCCTCCCAGCCCGCGGCTGCCCACACCTCGGCAGACCCGGAGCCCGCTGCATTGTGTTTGATGGCAGATCTCCAGTCGCTCGCTGGGAAAAACACAGCTGAAACCCGAGCGATGGGAAAAGAGATTTTTCCTCATCCAGAAACAATGAGGAAACTCGGGGGATGGAGGGGGGCGGCTTATTTGTGCCTGGGAGCACAGGCTGGGAAGGCTGTGCTCGCCTGGCAGGGAGCAGCGTGGGAGGGGAGGCTGCCAGCCTCCACACTGGCCGGCTCCCACATCTGTGCTGCAGACCCACATCTGTGGCCCGGACCCTGACATGTGCTGCAGATGCCCACATCCACCCCAGCCCCTCGCATCTACCCGGAACGTCCCATCTAGTCCAGCCCCTCGCATGCACCGCAGCCCCTTGCATCTGTCCCAGCCCTCCACATCCACCCCAGACGCTCGCATCCAGCCCGGCCCCTCACACGCATCGCAGCCCCTCGCATCTCCCCGGCCCCCCGGCTCTGCGGGGCCGCAGGCGGCAGCAGGTGCCCNCGCGCCGTGGGGCGGGCAGGGGAGGGCTGTGGGCGCCGTAGTTCCCTGCCCATCACCTGACGCTGTGGGCAGGCGCGGCCCGGGGCTTCGCGAACTACAAAACCCGCCAGGCAGCGCGACGGCGGCGCTCGCTGGTGCAGCCCACACCTTGGGCTGCCTCGGGGCCGGGGCAGCGGCAGGAGGATGGTCTCGCCCGGGACTCTTCCGGAGCACTAGCACCGGCGCGGCTGTCGCGGCGGCTCTGCGGCGCGGCTGATGCAATGGTGGGATCTGTTGCTCCGCCGGCGGCAGCGCAGCGCTGCAGCATCCCCCGCGCGCGCCGCAGCTGAGTTTGCTGTGCCCGCGGCAGGCTGAGCATGCCCGTGTAACGGGCGCGCTCCCCCGCGCCTCTCCTCCCCGCATCCCCTCCTCGCGCAGGGCGCTTTGCGGGCTCCGCGCTGCCTTTGCGGGCTCCGCCGGCGCGCAGCACTCGCCTTGGGCCAGCGGCCGCTTTGGCCATGCATCGATTCGCCCAGCTTGCCCGAGGGGCCGCGGCGAGGCCGGGCACGGCGCGCTGGAGCAGCGCGGCCGAGGCCTCCGCCGTGCACATCAGCGAGAAGGCGAGCAGGGAGAAGATCCTCACGCTGGAGTCCATGAACCCGCTCGTGAAGGCGCTCGAGTACGCGGTGCGGGGGCCCATCGTGCTCAAGGCCGGCGAGATCGAGAAGGAGCTGCGGAAGGTGAGAGAGGGGCTGGGGCTGGGGCTGGGGGGGTCCCCGGGGCTGCGCTGCGCTGCGCGGCGGGCAGTCTGTGGCTTTTTAAACCCAAAATTTGGCTCCTCTATTTTAAGNCGGCGGGGGCTCCGGCCGCGGCCGCGACGAGATGCAAAACTTGGCGGTGCCGGCGCGGCCGCCCCGCGGGGCATCGCGCCCCTTCCCGCGCGGAGCCCCCGCCCCGCGGCTCCCGCTGCCCCAGGACGGGCCCCGGGACACGGGCAGCAGCCTCGGCGGGGCCAGACCCTGCGGGCTGCTCCTCTGCGCCAGAACAGAACGGATACAGCACAAGAACAATCCCACCAACCCAGTGCTTACACTTGTGCTATTCATAGAGAGCCTGACATTTATTTATTTTTCTGTTTCTACATCCCTGCTTCCCACGTAAGCATGAGGATGGGCTTATTTAGCTAGTTTAGTTTTCTCTCCAGTAAAGCACCTGGCAGAACTATGTGGGATTTCAAATACTGTTCCCTACCTCCCCTGCGTTAGGAAGTCTAGTAATCAGGGACTGAGCAAGGCAAATTTCATTAGGCAATATATGCAAAGTGCTTTGAATAAAAAAGTGTGATAGCAATCCTAAAGAGATGAGGGTTTTTTTCACTCTCTGTGCTGCCAGGTTCCCCACTTTTCGAAGGTGAAGTGCATTTTCAACCCACTGGGCTTTATGCATCAATACATCCAACTCCAGAATTCTTTAAAAGTGCTACTTTACAGAACTATGCTTAAAACTTTTAGCGTGGTGACAGAGGTTTCTTCAAACCACTTGTTTTGAATTTTGCCTCGGATGATGTTTTCAAAGGTGTCATCACTCTATCCAGCAGCTCCATCCCCTACAAGGAGAATTCACCAGAAAAGGAACATAAAACCTCGCGGCGCCCTCCCGAGCGTGTTTGCTTTCACGTTAACGTCAGTGGGCAGGAGATAGTGCTTGACAAAACAAACAGAACCTGATCCTTACGGACTCCTCCCCGCTCCCAGGCTTCCTTCACGTACCAGCTGAGTCACTGGCAGGGACAATAATCTCCTGTGCACTCCTCAAAAACTACAGGAGAAAGTCCCTGCCAGCTGCTTTGTTAAAATACTGTTAGGGCAATTTTGTGTCTGCTCGTGTGGCGCTGCCCATTTAAAAAAAAACGCTTTTTTGAAATAGTCTCATGGAATATTATGAGCTGCCAGTGCTCACGGACACACGGCTGTCCCAGCTCTGGCCAGGGCAACTGGAGCAAACAAAAATAAGTCTGTTGGCAAGGAAGGAGGAGGATCTTACTGCTGAGTAAATGCATCTGCAGGGAACGCTGTGATCAACTTGGTAAAGCAGCTGAAACACTGGATTTTCTTGCTGCATCTCTCAGGTTGTTCATTCCTCTATGCTACATTCCTTCTATTTTTTTAACCAGACTGTCTGGGAAAGAATACAGCCCAGAGGAGGATTTGGGATCTGAGACCCATACCTTGGAATTTAAATGTTATTTAAATGTCTTTTTTTTTCTTTTTGGTCTATATTTGACCTCTTTATGAGTCTTATGACCTCATTATGAGTCAATGAACTTTTTTTTTTTTTTTTTTTTTGCTTATTTTTACTAAAATTGGCCAACTTTCCTTCATCCCTCTAGACCTCTCGGAGAACGGGAGCTGAACTAATGCTGCCTGCAGAAATAACACTGACAGACAAGTAGAAAAGGCTGAGGCGGCTGTCAAGGAGGGGGGCTGGCCCAGGACACGTCTGGCTCCGCCACTGCTTTTCCCTGACAGCCAAGGGGATGTGCAGTAACAACCCAGTGATGAGCAGGGACCCTCTGCATGTGCCCACAGGCTCAGCAAGGGCCCTAGTGGCTGGTGGTAGCAGGAGGGGCAGAGCCAGTATCTCCTCTGCAAAGATGCCTCTGGGCCATCTGTTTCTATGCAAACTAAAAGCAAATAAGTGCAGACCTTGTTCAGACACAGCAGAGGCCCTCCCTGTTTAACTTGGTTCAACTTGGTTGCACTTAGTTACTTGTGCAACTGCATACAGCTGGCTATGCAGGTTACAAAACAGCTACCTGAAGCTCTGCACAGTTTAAGCTTTTGCCACATGCACAAGTTTTGTTGTTTCACCTTCTGAATGGCAGTTCCGCTCTCATTTTCCCTGGCATTTGCTTCTTTTGTACATTAACTGTGAATGATTCCTACAGGAGCTGAAACTTCACAATGCACACAGAAAAAAGGACTAAAATGTTACTTTAGAAGTCCTTAGTTAGGCAATAATTCTTTAAAAAGTAAATAAAACCGAGGCATTAATTTCAATTTCTTAACTAATATGCTCAGGATTAGGCCAATGTAAGTAACAACTTAGAATACTCTAGTAAAGCAGAAAAAGACAGATTGCTCAGGGGTGCAGAGGGGACATACTGTACTTGGACTTCCTAAGTTTTGTTGGCCCTTGGCTTGTATACATCTAGCTGAAAAATCAAGGTTTTGATCTACAGTAAGTGTTTCCAGTTGAAAATCTTTATGCAAAAATACTTATTTGAGTAAAAGCTAACAGAGTTTATGCCTGGAAGAACCAACGACTCCAGGCTTTTAACTGGAAACCAAGAAATGGAGTTGGAATTAACAGTATGATGCCTCAGACAGCACAGCTAGGACACCACTGACTCACCTCCCATGCGTGGACTGTGCTTCCAGCACCGTGTTGCAGGGCATGCAGCACACCTGGGGCCCACAGGAGAAAGATGGGCATCAGCATGGGCCTTTGTGAGGATCCAAACTGTAATTCCCACTCAGAGTCAGACAATATTGCGTGAAATCCCTGTACTAGGTTTGAATTTTAGGAGGGCTGGAAGTACTGTACTTTGAAAGAAGAACAAGCCATGTCTACACCTCACTTCTCACAATAACCATGTATTTCTAGTACTGATAAACAAGTTGTATTCTCTGTTTGGGGGCAAAGAATTAAACTAATTTCTAAACCGTAAAACCTCAGAAAGGTGGCATGCGTAGTATGTAGCAATTTATGTTTGGGTTGAGGCCTCTGTCCCACTGTAGGAACAGTGAAGTGATAACTCCAAAATCACATAATGTGCACAAATGGATTTATTCATGTTACATTGATGCAACTGACTCTAAATCTTTTTTTTTTTTTCTTTTCTCCCTTCATTCCTCTGTTTAGATAATAAAACCACCAAAATCCCTCTTACTTGAACTGCAATAACTTTAGGCTTCCTCTGCCAGAGTATTTGGGTTAAAAGATAGTAGAGATTGCTCACTAATTCTTCAGGCTTTTAAGTTTTATAGTAAGATTTCTGTCTTAGAATCCCTCAGATTTGTGGAAAGATATAACACAACTTAGAAAATGACATGCAGAAATATAACGTGATATGCCAAAAAGAAATAGCACATGATTGACTGGCATGCCCACTAATGAAAGATGTTAAGCATAAGCTGCCATCCTAAAATTTTCTGCTTGGAATACGTGACAGAGTGCACAGTTAGAAAGTATCTCCCAGGCAAGAGCTTTTGACCTCAGTAAGACAGAATGGTTGTTCCTGTCATTCACAGTAATACTAAAATGTAGGTTTTTATTCATGTAGGCATATTTCTGAAGGGAAATGTACTTTGAACAGTGCATAAGAGAGCAGAAGTGACTTGAGGACAGCTCCTGTTTTGTAATCCCTGAATGAGATCTACCAATAATGATGAGCCTCATAGATTTTCTCATCAAATACTAGAGAGCATGAGAGGCTTCACTGCTATTTCAAGTCAAAATCCAGAATTTGCCTTCTCCTTCCTCTCAGCAACAGTTCATGTCAGCTTGAATTGCACATTCATAACATAAACTCCAAGCCTCGTTCTGCGGTAAGCAGGTCAGGTTGATTCTGCCGCTGTTAGCTGGTTTAATAAAAAGATTGGATTGCTAATTCAGGCCTTCATGTCCCTATTAGTTAAGGGCCTCCAGGATGCATTTTCTTGAGCTTTTAAGGGGTGGGGAGAAGCAAATGAGCAACCTGGCTACTATAGCATGTATCTCAGCTATGCTGAAATGTTTGTTTTTGCCAGCTCTCTTATTATAGAGCTTGTTAATGCAAGCTGTGGCAAACCTCAGGCCTGGCGTATGCTAAGGAAATTGTTTCAAACAGTGATGTTTTAGCCAGATAAGCCTTGAGAGGAGGCACAAAGAAAAGGCAATGAAAGTGAAACAGTGAGGGACAGCCAGGACTGGGCTGAAATGCAAAAACAGTTGAAATACTGTACTGCTTTTCTGTGTTTAAAAGCATCTTGCATTTTCATGGCTTCCTCAAGGGAACTGCTATCAAGACTGTATAAAAACTCAGGACTTTTCTTTGAAATTTCCTGAAGACTTTAGCAAACAGAAGTCATCAGCTTGGGCACTTGTTCTTTCTGGCACAGTGTTACTGTGCAACTTCTCATCATTCTTAGATGTTACCATTATGCAAACCTGCAGGCTGACTAAAATTCCTAAGAGCCAAACCAGCTGCTAGCAGGACAGCACCTTCATGTTGCGTCTTTGCTTGGGATATTGCACATTCTGGCATCACATGGCTCCTTAGGTCAAACAACTCTTACAAGGCTGCTTGGGCAGGGACCCAGTCTGTGAGACCGCTCGTCATTTCACACTGCTCCCTGCTCCTTACCCACTGGATTTCTTGAGGCAATAGGGCAACTGCATTGAGATTTGTATTAACCACACACATATGAAAATGGTTCACATATGAAAATCCTGTAAATTCCAGTGCCTATAACACTGATACAGTTGTTAGAATAATCTTGCCTGACTTGCTTCAGGTTGCTGAGGCTTTTCATTTCACATAAAAGACTGCAGTTCCTCTGAGAAAAAGAGCATAGCAGCAGTAACTGCAGAAGGAACAAATTTAAAAAGGGACGATTCCAAACTAGGAGAATTCCATTATGCTATTAAAGTCCTTTTGTTCTCAAGAAGAGAGCAACTAAAAATATTTAATGAATTTTTATATTTCCTGCTATACATCCTAATTGGAAAGTACAAATGTGTGTCTCATCTTTAACTTAAAAAAATGAGTATCACTGTTATTCCCTTTGCTAATAATTTCAAAGGAATGGCAGAAGATTGGTTTTGTTCCCAAGATAAAGACAAAACATGTTGTTAAAGACAGTGTATGCCGCCACTGAGGCCAGAAGCCTATGGGAGTGAGTGGCTCTTTTATAGGGCTGGGGGTGGTTTTGTTCTCCGTGATGTGGCTCACAGCCTCCTCAGCAGACATGACTATCGATCTGGCACTTACTGCTCCAGAGTTTGTTACCAGGGTTCCTGTCCTGCAAGCTTCCTCCTTCCCAAATCTTTGCCTGCTTAGGAACACGACAGGCACACGCCCATCCCAATCTAGTCAGTTTGCCTCCAGAGCACCTGCAAAGCCTACTGCCACAGAAATTACAAATGAGCTCTTTATATATACATATAGATACATGTACAGACACATACATATAGAATGGAAATATCTTTTATCATTAGGAGAAAGCACCAATCCCAGTGGCCTAGCTCCTCTTGTATGCTTTCTTGCTTGCCAGGGACTAAAATCGTCACAGAGCACACGCATGTTGCTAACTTGTTTAAAGACTCCTTAGTCTTATGCAGTGAAATAAACCTTGCCTTAATATACTTTTCTGTATAGAAAACTACCATTTTCAGGTTATAATACATATGAAAATACTGTATCACTGTTAGAAGGCACTCCTGCAAACTCTTATACTTAAGTATAACTTCTAAAAGCTATAAATTTGCCTTTACCTGCCTCATTTATTCTTCCTGTAAGGTTGGCTTTTACTTTCAGACAATCTTTCGTATTTAAATCATTTTTTTTCTACCTGGCAGTTCCTTAACTTTTCCTCCTATTTTGTTTTCCATTTTAAAGAGTTGCGATTGCTAATCAACATTCTTCCCCTCTGTTCTCATAATGTATTCAGTTCCTCACAGGAAAAACAGATGCTTCTTTAGACTTCACAGATTAAGAAACTTTTAAGTATTCATGGGAGATTATTTAGTACTTCTGTTTATCACATGAAACCTCAATATGACAGGCTCTGTAGAAGATGTGTATGTGTAAAAGTAGGGTCATTATATAAGGAACATTTAATATAGTCAGAAAATAAGCAAATAGTGAATAAACAAACTCTAGAAAGAATTTAAAGTTTTGAAGCTTCTTTTGTTGTTAGATCTCTCAAATGTTCTCAAATCTTTTGGCCTTCTTTGCTCATCTCTCCCTCTCTCAGGTGTATCAAACAAGTTGCTTTAATACTGACAATTCAAAATGAGTTTCTTTCATCTTGTCTACCTCACATATATAATTTCCAGGCAAGTCAATCTCTCATTTGTAGCTGGCACAGGGAAAAAAAAAGGCTCTTTTAAAAATGTGTCATAGTCTGCAGGATTTCTGGAAAGCATTAAAATGTACTGCCAGTATTGTATAAGAAATGTATTAAGCTTTACTAGAACATTCTAGCTGTGCTGAGGTTATGCACTGGTTGGTAATAGCTGTTTAACAGATACCAAAAAAGAGGAATTCTTTTTCTCCTAGTTCAGCACAAACAGTACATTGTGAATGATCTCTTTTTAGGGAATCAAAAAACCTTTCACTGAAGTAATTAAAGCCAACATTGGAGATGCACATGCAATGGGACAGAGGCCCATCACCTTCCTTCGTCAGGTAAGGATATTACATTATTTCTAATTCTTATGGCATTTAGAAGATACTATGTTCAGAGACACTGACTTGCTGCACTAGTTTGTGACTAACATGTATTCCCCAGTTAAGTTTTTTATATTAGGCTACCGAGAAAACCTTATAATGAGTTTGAATTGCATATTCATATGAATGGTTCCTTAAATTAATATAGGCTTAAAATTATTCTTTCATAAAGAACGACAAGTTTTGATTGCATCGTACTCCTGTAATTTGCTTGCTGTATCCCCTTCCTAAACGTTGTTCTCCGTCTTTGCTCTTCAGATCATTCCTATTCCTCCTTCCACTGTCCCTTCTATATTACAAGCCAGCACATTTTTTATCAATAATGTAGACTTCAAAACAGAGAGGGGTCATGATTAAGGTAAAAACCAAATCCCTTTCTTATTTTGACAGCATCCTTTAAGGTCTGCATGCAGGCAGTGGGTGCTGCTAGTTGTACAGCTACTAGCTCTGTGCATTTCACATCTGGGAAAGCTAATTTGTAGATTAACTTTTTTTGAACTAAAAGAGCACCAGAATTCACCTTTTGGTGATTATTCCTAAACAACAAGCAAGTTTTAAAACTAATACTGCAGTAGTTACTGAGTGTGCCTTACACACACATGTAAAATCCTGAGTATAATGCAAACCCAAGAGAGTTTCAAGACAGCTGAAAACCATGACAAACTGGGGGCTATACAGATCTAGATGATGAGATCAGAAAATTGAGCCATACAGCAAACTTTGTTAGTAAACTATAAAGAGCAAACTTTCTTATAAATTAATTCAGACTCATTGTTCAAATCCAATGTGCACACAGATTAATTCTTTAGTCATCTTCCCCCATAAAAATGAGACAGAGATGACAGCAATCTGAAGCTGATTTCTAACAAGATCTCCAGATTCTTTTCTTTTTGGCTCCTATTGCTTCAAGAACTTATTTCTGCTAGGTCATGCTTCTCCTTTTGCTATGTTTTTAATCACCATTTTTTCTTCATTTTTTTAAAATTAAACATTTCTCACAGCATAAAATTGATAAGAACAAGATGTTATTTGGGGGAGAGATTATTAGAACACGCAACCAGGGTTTTAAAATCTGGTCATATTTCTCAGTTCTGCTCCATACTTTAATCCTTGATCTCTTAACAAAAAAGTGAGCTAACAACACACCACAAATGGAGGATGGAGGTGTTTAGACAGTTCCTCTTCTGCATTACTAACTACTTGTTACTGTGTTTGCACTATGCATAGCTCAATTGGACTCCAGTCTTTAACAGCAGTTATAGAATTATTAACTATTTGTATAACAGATGATATGGGCAGAACTTAGAATTTGGTAATAATTCTTGGCTTTTGCAAGCACTACCCTTAACACAATACAAAATGAAAAAACACCCTGCAAACTGATTATTCATCAAAAATCTTTGTTTTGAATTAGCTAGTAATAATGATCCAATGGAATAATTTTCCAAGAAAAGTTAACATTAATATTACCAGCTTAAAACAACCATTGAGCAGCAGCCAATTTACACAGTTTTCTTGGCAATCTAGGTAGTGGCACTGTGTACTTACCCAAACCTGCTGGACAGCCCAAGTTTTCCAGAAGATGCCAAAAAGCGAGCGAGGCGGATCTTGCAGGGCTGCGGAGGAAACAGCTTAGGTAAGCCTCTGTTTCAGTTAATCCTATTTGTAATAGAATCAACTAAAATAGTCCGATAATGTGCAGTGGTGAAATTTCCCAATTGGCTTTTACATGGTTACAAGTCAAATGGGACCTGGCCTATAGCAAAATGATAGGGGGAGATTCACAGTGTGGCCTACTGATGATGAGATGATTAATAAGAGATGATTAATAGTACAAATTTTTGATGAACCTTGGAACTAGGAGGACAAGATGAAGATTGTACAGCTACGGAGCCCTCGCCACACCAATATCTAGGCATAGCCATAAACAGAACCCTGAGCTTTTTCTGTATTAGATAAGTGGCATAGAGTACTATATTCTCATAAATATGTCTATTCATTACTATTGATTCATTCCTATAAATTCATTGCTATTGGTTATGACATCTGTTAATCCTGGAGTCTGACAGACATGTCTCCTGCTAGATCAGATGAGACTGTTCACTGTTTTATCATCTCTAGATATTCCCTCCTTTGCCATGGAGTCCACTATCTCTATAAATATGATAACAAACAACAATGTATGTCCATCTCAGCTGATCCCTCTTAATTTTAAACCATCAGTCAAAATACATTTACCAGGCTATGAGCTGGGGTGTCTGAAATTACATTATACACGCCGTTTTATTGCCCCAAGTATGAAAGTGATAATACCTTGCAGAGAAAAAAGCAAACAGCTGAAAGTTGGTAGCTTTTTACTTTAGTCCGGACAGTTTTAACTGAAGATGTCAAAGCCCTACTTCTCCAAAGCAAAATAACCCTTGAAAGAACTCAGTTCTTCAATGGCTGTTCCTCCAGCAGGATACGCACACACATGCACACAAGTAAATACAAGCTTTGCATACTCAATGGAGAGAAAATACTAAAGTTGTCTCCTCTCTTCTTTATTCTTGATCACCCAGCAACTGGGCTATTCATGTGTATCTGAAAAAAGACACTAGAATTTCTACTTTAAAGAGTGTTGCAGCCACAGGATACAGCAAAGAATCTGGCACACTTAATTACCCTCTTTCAGGTACACAGAGAGGCTAACTGTGACATTTCAGAGGACATTTCAGAATAACTGACATCTCTCTCAATCTTTGCCATTGGAATGTCTATTTATTTGGCATATTTTGAGAAAAGGTGCTGTGAAACTTTATTAAAAATGAAAAGCTACTAAATAGTAGTTACATTAGCTGAGAAGCTTTGGAATATTCGTAGCAACACAGGCTACTACAGAATATGTATTATCCTTTTTTTTTGCATTGATTTTTTTTCTATAGGTAGAACATAAAACTGCAGTTACCAAAATAGAGAAGTTATTCTAGGTCTTTGAAATACTGTTCTAGTTTAATTGGCAGAATTTATGTAGGATTTATGCTACAGAATGGGATGTAAAACTTTGTTTAGCAGAAACCACCCTCATTTATAGATGCTAAAAACTACTGAAAACTAAGTACCTGAGGATCTCTAAAGGTGCATTTATAACATATGTGCAATGCTATAAAAAATATTGCAGACTATGGACAAAACTGATTTGTCTGTACAGCAAATATATATGTGTGTGTGTGTGTGTGTGTACGTATGAAGAAAAGGTTGTGAAATGTGCAATTTGGTTTTGCAATCCACAGGACATTTCAATCCCTTGCATATACTCCTGGAACAATCAATCAACACAGTACTTGTTGGCATGTGAGAGTTACTGGGGATACATTTGAATTTTGTGCAGTGCTTTTTAAATTCATGTTACTTGCTGGGACACAATGAGAGTTCTCAAAGTGCTAGTCTTGGTCCCAAGCTTCTGGAATGAAATGAAAGGAATTCAGCCTTGGATAATATTTCAGAAATATGTTGATTCTTTATAAAATTCCTTTTTCAGCAGACCGCACATTTCAAATAATTTGCATTAGCTCAGTAGGCATGGAGAAAGCAGGCCTGAAGCGATCTTAATATTCAAACAAGATTATGATTCTGAATACAGTCACTTAATTTCAGATGTTTTTTCCTGATACAGTTCCAAAGAGCAACCGTCCCTCTAAATTTCCGAGAACTACAAACATTGATCATTTGTTTCATCTGTTCTACTGGTTTATGCCTTCTCTCTACCCCGATGTTTTCAGTGCCAGAAATCAGTCACTTTTCTTAATACAGTAGCTGATCTCTGCATTATACAGTTCTCCACCAGACACATTTGATGTAGATGGATGTACAGCTGAATGGAGGTTATTTCTATGAGCTTGCTGATATTTTGGTATCTAACTTATTGCTGTTCTTTGAATGGCCATGAAGAGTAAATTAGTTTTCTTAGGAAAGCAAGGATCGAAAAATGATCCATATGCTTAATTGCTGTGCTATGTTCTAATAAAGCCGTTTTTTTCCCAAAATTTGTCAATGCAACACAGAAGTTTCTGTGTTTACGGCAGACACACATAATAAGGTTTCTGAAAATCCTGCTGACAGGCTGTCTACCTTTCACAGCATCTTTACATACTGTACATACTGTACAGTACATACTTGTGATCTGAAGAAGTTTGCTGCTTGGTGTGAGAGTCAAGAATGAATAAAAATCTTTCTACCTGTAAGAAGGAAGATACTTTCATACTAAAGTCACTACAGAGCCTATACTTTTAAAACTCTCTATTTAGACTAGGACTATCAAAATTTCTACAGCCCTCAAAGAAGCCCAAAGCAAAATGACTGCTTAGTTTTGCTCTCTTGCCTAACAGCAGCTTTTTAGCACTGGCCAAAAATCCATGTATAGACTCAACATGCCTTTTAGTCCTGTGGAGACAAATTTTTAGGACGTCAAGGAACTTCGTGCATGCAACTGTGCACTTCTTACAAAGGTTCTTTGTCTTTATAGATTATGCTGTTGCAGAGGTAGAGCAGATCTGTTATCAGGCTGACGACTAGCATATAACCGAGTTCTGAAAGTTAAGTCACTACAATTATTCCACTCCACCCAGCAAGCAAAGAAGATCGTGCAGCTTCACGACAGTGTTCCAAATTCAATGTACACTTGTCACTTCACTGTTCCTCAGTTTGGGGCTTTGTAGCTTGAATCCATTTCTCACCTTGTCTCAGGCTTATTTTTGCTCTTTAATTTTTGTGCGTGTTCAGCAATGGTGCACACGGGCCTCTAGCATCCTACTTCATTTAAGATTAGTAGTTGTGCTCTGTAAACTTCACATGAGGCTCGTATACTGATGGGCTATATTATGCCTTCTCTCTACCCCTGATGTTTCTATATTAGATGTTTCTACTACCAGTAACTGAAAAGCAGTTGTGGCAAATGATGTGGGGGAAGAAGGAAGCAGTTTAAGGGGTTTTTTGTTTGTTTCTCAGATTGTGGGAGGAAATGGTGTTATATGCTTTTTATATTGCAAATAAAATACATGACAAAAACATGATTTCTAAAATAGTTATCTACCTTCCTATTACATAGGCTACCTCTGTTCCTTGTTCTCATTACTTAAATTAGTTTAAGGTAAGTTGCCTTTCTCAGGTAGATTTCAATATAAATAAAGTAACTGAAAGATAGTCAAAATGGGATTGCTGTGCCATTTTGCAAAGTAGACCTTAAATCCTTTTTTACCAATCTTTACTTACTTTTGTATTTCAGCTATACTTATACTTGCCTAATCACAGGTAAATTATTTTTGCAGTGCTGTGAACAAACCATTTTCTTTTCCTACAACTTGAGAAAAAACAAACAAAACAAAAAACAAACAAAAAACCCCCCACACCAGTCCTGGGGATGCAAAGCTCTCATATGTATATACATATACATACACTCAACTTCTTCATGCACTACCAGTTCAGGAATTTCCCTAGGACACAGCAAATCTGATACGCATCGTTCTCAGTTACAGCTCATTCTGTACTTCACAGGATCTTACACTGCCAGTCAAGGTATAAATTGCATCCGTGAAGATGTTGCTTCATATATTGAAAGAAGAGATGGAGGAGTTCCTGCAGATCCAGATAACATATATCTTACCACTGGGGCAAGTGATGGTATTACTGTAAGTGTTAAAATTAAATCTATTTCTCCTTGGTATGAACTATAACTAAACTAGTTACCTAGAAAATACAGATCTTTTTCTGTATCTCTGGCCTCATGAGCTCCTTTGAGCTTGATCTAACAGATACTAAAGTTATGTTAAGTGGACATCCTATTATGTGGATATATGAAACTAGCTCAGAAACACGCCTGCAGACACAAAGTATTTTTACATATATTAACTAACATCTGCTGTGCCCTCAGTAGTTAAGATGCTTAAGCACTGAAGCCTTGAGACTATTAATCACTGGGAGAAAGAAGAGAAAACAGCCTTGAAAGAGAGAAGTTACAGGAATTCTTCTACTGCCTGCTAATTAATGCAGGTTGATGCTCACACAAATCCCAAAGATTGATTTCCATAGCCTGCTAATTTGCAGGGGGGAAGGCGGAGGGAAGCTTTAAAACTTTTGGCTTAAACCAAGATTCAAAGATGGTCCTCAAACTGAGAGGAAAAGCAGTCTCTTACATTTCTCCTTTGCACAGACATAGTTCCAGACATTGCAATAACCAGTACGTTCTTTGCTTTTATTAAGGCAGTCTTTTATAGCTTATTTGTAAAACACTTTTTAAATGACATCTAGTGGCAGGGTTCAGAATGACAATGTTCTAGTATGAACAGCTTCATCTCTTTGGTGAATAGGATTTCCCTTGTGATGCCAAGGGCTATGCTGGCAGCTTGTCAGGAATGGCAGTGCAGCATATCAAGCCTGTACTACTCTTATTTGACTTTGCCAGCAATGTACTGAGTCTCATTATTTGGTATTTCTAAGGATAGAACAACAATTTATTCAAAACTTGGGAAGGGACAGTGTTAAGGACTTTTAAAATATGCATTTAACCCTGATTACACTTTTTAGGATACTAGGTATTTTAAAACTCATGGTGGATATAAAATGATGATTTAGCTTGTAGGTAATTAGCTTAGCATCTCAAGTAGCATGTGATAGAGGCCCAGAAAGGCAGATTTTTAGAGCATATTGCTGTTACATCTCAAGCACCATTTTTCATTTTACACTATCAACCAGATGTTGATAAAGATGCCTGCTTTAATTGCATCTGGCCTTCAGAATTCTCCCTTGATCATAAAGGCAAGGAATCTGTCTACTTACCACATGAAATCCACTCTTTTATCTAACTCACATTAGAAAACTCTACACATGGATGCAAACACACACAGACCACCCTCTGGGCAGAGGTAAATCCTCTGGGTTGACTATGAGTGAACTGCTCTTGCTCCTGATCTGCAACAGCCCTGTTCCAGCAGAGAACCTCCATGTACTCCTGGTCTTATTTCTGCTTTTATTATTGGCCTCTTGTGCTTGGTGGGATAAAGAGAGTAATGAGCAACAGCTAGCTGAAGTTTCTTGACTTACAAACTCCAGCGAGGCAGAGTAGAAAATCATGATCTTGATCTTCCTGCTTCCAACCTTCCTTCTAGTCTTGAGCTCATTTTTTTCCCAAAGGTAGCAGCTGATCAGATGTGATCTTCAGATGCTGTGATCTAGAGAGGAATTTTATTAAATTGAGTTAGACGATTCTCTATCAGCTAGTAGCTTCATTTGACATAAGGAAAATGACCATATGCTTCTAGAATAGAAATATACTATGCAGTTTTTTTAGCAATGAAGATTGGTAACTTATTCTAGAGCTTACTATTACTTCTGGTTTGTGTGACTTTTTTTTTTTTTTTTTTTCCCAATTCTTCCCTACTTTTTCCCCAGTCAATTTTAAAGATCCTCGTCTCAGGCGGTGGCAAATCTCGAACAGGAGTGATGATCCCTATACCACAATATCCCTTATATTCAGCAGCCATATTTGATCTAGATGCTATCCAGGTCAACTACTACTTGAATGAAGAAAAATGCTGGGCATTAGACGTGAATGAACTTCGCCGTGCCCTGAATGAAGCTAAGGCATACTGCAATCCCAAAGTCCTCTGCATAATCAACCCAGGAAATCCCACAGGTCTGCAACACTTTGGTTAGACAGATATTTTAAGCTAATGAATAACTATGGTTTCTCACATTCATTTTGCTTGAATTTCTTGATTTACCTTGATCCATAATTCCTGCAAGAATCCTCCTTACTTTCACACTGCTGTACTGAATTGTATTCTAAAATTCAGTAGCTCTTTTCTGAGAAAGATGAGGATCTTACTGAACAACTCGTAGTCTAACTCAGATTAAGAAGATTCATATGCAGTTAAGATTTTTATCTATTCTCTAACTTTGCTCCTCTTGCTTTAAAAAACAAACTTTAGGACAAGTGCAAAACAGGAAGTGCATTGAAGATGTAATACACTTTGCTTGGGAAGAGAAACTTTTTCTTCTGGCTGATGAGGTAATGCATAAGGTGTAATTTTTTCCCATGTGTGGCAGTGTTTTTAAGTACAAGGAACAATTCTCTGTCGTCATATTAACACATGAACAGAAATGCAAAGAGGATTAATATGATAGGAGACTTGATCTGGATTTGAACTAAATTATTTCTTCAGCCGAGACACAAAAAGAAAATTTGTCTGGAACTGACCTAAAAACCTACATGATATTCAGACCACTTAAACTGAATGAAACTGAAGGAAAAAAACAATTAAAATTCTAAGTAAAGGCTAGTTTATATAAAAAGTTCACTGTTCTTTCAAAGGCCAAACTCTTAAGTAAACCACATGAGATAAAGTGTATCATTATAAAAACTACTTAAAGAGCCTTGTGTCTTCTAAATGCTTTAAGTGTTAATACTGTTTCTTCAGTGATGACTCTCTAAAAGGCCATCTTTTATCCCCAGCTGGGGAACAGAGTACATTAATGACTTCTGACTGTTCAGGTTTACCAGGACAATGTGTACTCTGAAGGATGCCAGTTTCATTCTTTCAAAAAGATTCTGTATGAGATGGGGCCCGAGTACTACAACAATGTTGAGCTAGCCTCTTTTCACTCCACCTCCAAGGGCTACATGGGCGAGTAAGTCTGGTTTTTGTTTTGTTTTTAATTTCATCTTCCTCATTAATCTGGTTGGGTACCCCTCTCATGTTACTGGTCTGAAGGTAATCCACTGTCCTCTGTTAATTTGAACTAAAAAATATTAGGTAATAAAATAAAAAATAAATAAAGCACATACAAGTTTTCATTTGTTTTTAAATCACTGAATAGTGCATGACAACTGTATTTATTTCAAACATCTAACACCTCATTCCCATGAAGCTGCAACCTTAAAGGTCTAAACTAGACCTGTGATGTGGCCTCCTATAGCTAAGTGAATGGACCCAAATAACCGGAAAATTTAATGTTACAAATGTTTGGGCTTGGTTGTTTTTTAGCGGGGGAGATGGAAGGAAAAGTCTTCTGATTATGTGAACTCCACTACAGACATATCTTTTTGTTCTGAAGAGCAAACAATCCAAGTTAATCATTAGCTTGTCTAACAGAGGTGCATGTGCACTATTTTCTCCATATGGGATACAGGATTTAATGGCACAGTATTTAGTTCTCTCTTAAAACAATTGTTTTAACAACCTATGTGTTACATATTGCAACATCTCATTAATTGTCTTTCCACATTTGCAGTTGTTTTCATTATTTTTCCAATATTTATTACTCCAGGTTAACTAATCTTTTCTGCTCATTCTAATCATAGATGTGGCTACAGAGGAGGTTATATGGAGGTCATTAACCTGCATCCAGCAATTAAAGGACAGCTTGTTAAACTTCTTTCTGTTCGTCTTTGTCCTCCGGTCTCAGGACAAGCAGCAATGGATGTTGTAGTGAATCCTCCAGTACCCGGAGAAGAATCTTATTCACAGTTCATAAAGGTCAGCTATAACACACTTGTTCCTTCATGCATCTCCTAAACCTGTGCTAAATACTGTGAACTTAGTATGCGCACAGAGTATGTGCACAAAGAGACTTTTCCTCTCTTCTTGGAGAATCCTGGAAGAGCGCCACTTTACAGAACTATAAATTGTATTTTGAAGTAACTCAATATGACTGCCTTTAAAAATATGTCTTATTCCTTTTACAGTTCATTTAGGAGCCGCAAAAAGCTAAGAAGGCATTATCAGACCAGCCTTATCGATGCTAAGTTTAGCTTTTCTTTTGTGTTTAGCATGAAAATAGATAAGATTTGCTTTGACTAAAATCTAAGTAGGAATGTAAGGTCAACTGCACTGAACTCAGGTAAAACCATTTTCTCTAAAAGCTCAGCAATGCCTTGAAAGTGCTTAATTCTAGATAGGCTTCTTGAGGAATCATAGTTTTCTCTAGCAATTTTGTGGCCACTTCAGGCTAGTCAATCTCACCTTCCTTTTTAACAGGAAAAGGAGTCTGTCTTGAACAATCTTGCCCAAAAGGCTAAAATAACAGAAGATATGCTTAACAAGATACCCGGAGTTCACTGCAATCCGCTTCAAGGAGCTATGTATGCTTTCCCACAGATCTTTATCCCGTCCAAAGCCATTGAGGAAGCAAAGGTTGGTCAGTCAGTCATTTTCTTCCCATTCCATTTTAATCTTCACACACTTGTGCCTGAAACTTTTCATGATAGATTTCTACTCCAGACAAAGTAAACTCATGTAGTTACAAAAGCAGCACTTCACTATGTATGATCTTAAATATAACATGACCTTTACTTAAAGGGAGGTAAGCAAAAAAAGAACATTTTAACACATTAGTGAGGCTTCTAGGCTGAGAGTGTTAATCAAGGAGGTTGTTGCTAATGAGACTGAGTCTTGGATGGACAGGTGGCTGAAACTGTTTAAATTCCAATTTGCTGCCCCTACTCTGGTTTGGTGAGGCCCAATCCCATTTGACTGGGATTGAAACGTTTGCATGCAACACCCCTGTGAGAGAAGCACATTCAGCAAGCAATGGAGAGATGTTTGCTTATAGGCTTTTAGATTTTAGTTCTTTACAATACCTTTTTCATATTTGGGTCTGTAAAATGTATCCCCACATGACAAGTCTTTCAGTTCCTAACTGGAACTCTTTGACCTATATGTATAACCTTTTATTTTTTTAAAAGAGGAACAAAATATATTAATCAGAGGATTTTCTAGCCAGAAAGAGGCTTCAGAGGAACAAAACTAGAGCACACTTCTCTTGAATTCATTTCAAATGGTCATCCAATGGATTTTGGAATATAGAATTTTGAGATTGGCTACAAGTCTGTCAAGGAGAATAATAAAAATATCTGCTGGAGAGAGTCCAGCGCAGGGCCGCAAGGATGATCAGGGGCCTGGAACATCAGCCCTGTGAGGAGAGGCTGAGGGAGCTGGACCTGTTCAGCCTGGAGAAGAGAAGGCTGAGAGGGGACCTGATCAGTGTCTATAAGTGCCTCAAGGGAGGCAGTGAGGAGGATGGGGTGGCCTCTTTTCAGTGGTGGCCACTGACAGAACCAGAGGAAATGGCCACAAACTGAAGCACCAAAAGTTCCAGAGGAACTTAAGGAAAAATTTCTTGACAGTGAGGGTGACAGAGCACTGGAACTGCCCAGAGAGGTTGTGGAGTCTCCTTCTCTGGAGATCTTCAAGACCCGCTTGGATGCAGTCCTGTGCCAGGTGCTCTAGGTGACCCTGCATGTGCAGGGGGGTTGGACTGGATGACCTCTAGAGGTCCCTTCCAACCTTAGGCATTCTATGATTCTGTGTGTCTATGATCTAGAAATTTTGCTTTGAAGTAAATTTTATTTAGGTTCCTCATCCCCATGAACTAGTGCTATTTTATTTGTGGCAGGAACCATCAGGAATTGCTCTTCATCTATTTAGTGAAGAAAAAAAAATAGTAATGCAAGAGAAAGGTTCAAGAAGAAAAGCAATCATGGAATTATATATATTTGGATTATTTTGACTTCAGTAATTCCAAAGTTGATATCTATTCCTTAGGCTCATAAAACAGCACCTGACATGTTATACTGCATGAAACTTCTAGAAGAGACTGGCATCTGTGCTGTACCTGGAAGTGGATTTGGGCAAAGGGAAGGAAGCTACCATTTCAGGTACAGTTTCTATTTACTAAAATCAACTGAGCTATAATAAGCTAAGCACCATCCAAGTATTTAAAAAAAAAAATCTTTTATTCAATATTCACTTACTACTGAATATTTTTGTTGGTCCAAAAAAAGGAGATAGATGATTTGTTCTGCTTGATGAGCTATTCAGGTTTATATGGTGTTTTCCCAGTTTGCAACATAGTTTTCTTCTATTTTTATTCTTTGTGCCTTCTCCACAAATGCAAACAACAACAATAGCTTATATTCTAATATTAAAGTTGACCAAGGCCTCAAAAAAATTGTCATTTTCTCCAAATGGGCAAGTTAATCAGGGTTTTCATGTAGAGAAATTATGTGGCAGCTGCAATATCTCTGCTATGAATCTGCTCCTTGCATATGCCGAGTGCATAGTTTTTCTTCACTTTACCAAAACAATAAGTTGGACAAAACCTTCTAATCACCCAAACTATGAACATAAACTCAGTAAGTAGCGCCATATTCCAGCTGAGCCACTGATAGTGGAATTTATCAGAGAACTCAGTCTTATTTAGTCTGAAGTAACAGAACAGAAGTTAGCTTTAGTTACGCTTGTTCTGCAACACAGATAGCTGGGGTAGGTATCTGGGCACATGCCACTCCAGGAAAAACATCTGTATCCATCTTCTACTAAATGCAAGTCCAGAAATAAGACCAGTGCAAAATATTTTTCTTTGCATCCTCACTATCTTTAGCTCTTGCAAAGAGTCTGATAACTCAACTTGATTTTCAAATTATAATGAAGAGGAAAAAAGAGAGTAAAAATTTACAGTTCCTATTTTCAATTCAGTAAGACATTTACTCATAACTGGCACCTGAAGACCACAAAACTGAATATTAATTGGCATGGCTGTCCCAAAAATGGACACTGACTTGCAGAGATTTCTTACAGATATCCTTTTTATCACTCAACAAAAGTGTATTTTGAATACCTGAATACCTTATCATTTGAAACCAAATGTTACAGATTAGTACTACAGTTCAATTAGACCATAAATGCATAAAAATAAGACAGTTGCATTAAAGCAGGTACTAAACTTAACACATTACTGGTTAACCCTGAAAGTAAATCAACACCTTTAATTTATTCTGAAGATAATGTGGAGTTTTTTTTTTCTTTCTTTCTAAAAATTATTTTTCAGAATAACCATTCTTCCTCCAGTAGAAAAACTGAAGATCTTACTAGAGAAAGTGAAAGACTTCCACATAAAGTTCCTTGAAAAATATGCTTGAAAGTGCTGTGGCTTTTTCCTACCATCCCCTTCCCTTGAAGGCGAATGCAGAAAATGAACAAAGACATACTGAGAATGTGCTGTTCATGTAATTTAACTCAATTCAAAATAGACAGAACCTATCTCAGATACTGCTACAAGTTACTGGACAATTAAGTTTAATGTCTGATATAGAAGACATTGTTACACCTTTCTTTTCTAAGGGAAAGGGGAGAATGTGAAGAAAGTGGTGGAAGAGATAGTAAATGATTTTGTGCCTTGACTGGAAGTTACATTCTTGAGGTTCTGGCTCAACAGTTGGGAGAAGAAAGCTGCTTAAGAAAAATACTACTGTTAAGGTCTGTTATGAAACAGAAATGCTGGGGTAATTGTTTAGCTAGAAACATGCTTGTCAACATTCTACTAAAAAAAAAATTCAAAGGCCTATGTATTGTTTGTTTGTTCTTTTTTGTTTTGTTTAAGTATGCAGTGTTTACCAAATCAGATAACACATGTAGGTACAGCATGTTTATTTTAAAAAATTCTTTAGAGCACATCTTGGGCAGATGTGTTTGAATACCTTTGAACTTCTATTAAAAAAAAAAAAAAGTCCTGCCATTGCAGTATAATCCGAGTAAAATACAGAGTTTTGATCAGAAAAGGAGGGAACATAATATTTTTCTGAACCCTAGTTTTATGAAACTGCAAAATAATGAGAAACACTAGTTCTTCTTACTCCTGAGCTATTCAACACAGATTCTGCCAGCATAAGATAAACACTTCTTAATAACTCCGATTGGCAAATAACAAAGCCAATCAGTCTCCAGTTCATTCACATCTTTTATATACGTGGAACTAATAAGCTACTAATCTCAAAATAAGATATGATTATTAACGATCATTCCAAGTAAGGTCAAATATGGAGAGCAGCTGTTCAGAACCACACAATTAAAAGACCTTGCTGCCTTAAATCCAACTTGAATTGGCAACAACTAACAAATGTTATCAGAAGAAATGTTGGGGGGTGATATCTAATGAAGAAAAAGATGTATTTAAAAAAAAAAAAAAAAAGTGTCTTGCACCTAGCCTAAAAATGACAATATTACACCTCACACTTAAATTTTCCACACTCATATTTGTTGGCTGAATGTTCTGAGAACTCAGTTCAACCAGTTTCCTACCTAAGAGAACACCTGTGTTATTCTACTATCTATGTTATTTTCCCTGCACAGAGGAAGAAAACTTCTGCCTTACTAGAACTGAAGTTGTATAGTTGGATACCTTCTGCTAGGACAGATAAAGGACTGAAGAAACAGAGCTTCCAGTATTCAGCCATGACAATATTAACATTTTGCAGGCTTAGGCTCAGCATTTTACCAAGATTCTTCATTATGTCATTAAATCAATTCACTGCTTTTAAATTATTATTTAAAGTAAACTCTTTGTTGTTCACTAGCACTTTGTTAGGCTTCCTCGGTAGCTGGCTCAGCATCCTATGCTGATCCACGTTACTAAAATCAAGGGCTAGAGAGTCGTGAATAAACAGTATGCCAAACTATTTAGATACATAAGAGATGTTGCCAATAACTATCCTTACAGCAGCAGTTACTAGCCTATGGAGCAGCATTGGTAGTAGGTGGGAGTTTCTCATAGATTCTTACTGAAGGATTTAGCAGTTCTCAATCATCTGCAAGCAGACGAAGGTTCATAAATGAAAATGGTCTGCTGGTAGACAAAATCACTACTCTAGAGCCTTGGAGGAAAAAAAAAAAAATCTGCCTTCATCTTTGGAGAATGACAGACTGAGAACACTTCTGTTGCTACTATCCATCAGTAAATACCACCTTTTATCAGCTAGCACTCTCCACTTTGCATCTTTCATATGCACTAATATAACAAATCTGAATAGCAAAAATGTAGTAAGAGGTCAGAATATTGATAGAAAAAATAACAAAAACAGCACTTTCCTATTCTAGGAATGTGTCCAAATGAGATCTGGATTTGGACTTGTAACGCAATGTAGATTGAATTCAATGGGAATTAGAATATTTTTTTATATTTTTATAACTACAGCTTTTTCATGAGGTAGTATTTGTAATCTAATATGTCAATAGATTTTATATTTGCCTTGCATTTGCACCTGATACTCCTGGCAAAAATGTAAAGGTTTACATATCTCTAATGATACTTCACAAGTGTCAAATGTTTTTTGTTTTAAACCAGGACAGAAATTCTTACAGTTTTAAATCAAAAGATAATGGCATAAACTTAGATTTTTTTCTAAACATCCTATTATGGTGCCTTTTCTGTTTCAGCCATTGTAAGGGTAACCCTTTGGTTTTGATGCATCACATATGGAAGGGTGGTGATTTCTATTGTCTATTCACATTATTTGTATGTACTGTGATAAGGTAAATGTGCATTTTTGTGGAACAATCCTATAAAGCTAAGAAAAGAGGCTTATTTTCAATGTCTGAAATATTTCATTATTAATTTTTAATATTTAATTATTTCATTAGTAACAGACAATCCTTACTTTCTAATGCATGCTTCTAGGTTTGGTTTTCCTACAGGTGCTCCTTACTACGGTACTTTACATGTATGACATTTCCAAATAATAAAATATATATTAAAAAAAAAGTAGTTCTCCATTTCCTGTGTCACCAAACAACATTTTCTGGATTGCACTACGCGGCATCTAACTTTGCATTCAAACTAGTATTTACTTTAATTCATGTATCTGACTGAACTCATACTTTTCAGATCACATAATTTATGTACTGCTCCAATTTACAGACCCCAAATTTGTCCAGCCTGTTATCATAAAATTATTTCTTAACAATGCAAGACCTGCAGAGGCTGCCAAAGACATGTTTTATGTCCATAATTTTATATTATTTTATCTCTTTCTTTAAGGTACTGTAATCAGGAATTAACCAAGCCACATTTATTTCTTCATAGGAAGGATCAATCCTTCCTATGCTGGTTAAGGAAGTTCAGCTGAAAAGTTTGCCAAGAGGTTTGTTTGACATTGGTTGTTCCTTTTTACAGGTTGTTTTTTTTGTTGTTGTGGTTGTTATTTTTTAAAGATTTAGCTTATTTAGTAACCCAATCTGTCCTCTTGAAGTGGCACCTTGGACTCCTTCAGGGGTGTCTGCTTGAAAACTCAGAAGAAAGTGAAGCTTAAGGAAAAGTAAGGCATTCCTACTTTCTTAAACATACTTGCATAGGCCAGCAGTACCAAAAAAAAAAAAGTTACTTTCTTGTAGTACTTACTAGTATTTTCAGAACCAGAAACTTAAACTGCTTTTCAACTACTGTAAAGAGGAGCATGGTCTGATATAGGAAACTATCAGACAGGTTTTCTGCAGCTTTGCTGGTTGTCGGAGTGACGTAGCATGGCCCAGCCGGCTCAGCAGATGCTGCCACTGCACCAAGTGCACCAGAAGAAAACTGCCCCCTTTGGGTTTTTTATTAAATACAGCTGTTGGCTGACTATAACTTAGACCAGCGGTTCGAGCTGAGCAGGCTACGTATTGTGGCTACCTTTAAAATGGTGAATGTTGAGTGAAAACAACGCAGAATACGTGAAAACCAGAACGTCAGCCCCGAGCGGGGCTTTTTCCACCAGGGAGGGGGCTCTCCCGCCTCAGCGCCGCGCGCCCTGTCTCTACTCACCCCGCGGCGGGGACGCGGCCTCGCGGCGGTGCCTCAAGGTCGGCCGCGGCTGTTCCCAAGCCGTTAGCGCCAAACCGCGGCCTTTTCCCACATTTTGTTTTGCTCTGTCGGGAAAACGCAGGTGCAGCTGCTGCCCCCCCCCCGCCCCCGCCGCTTCAGGGCCTGTTACAGGCCCCGGGCGGCGCGGCCGGGGGAGGCCCCGCTCCTTACAAAGGCGGCGCGGGCGCGGCGCGCGCGCAGCCATGGCCCTGAGGAGGCCGCCGGGCTCCGGCAAGCGCCGCAGCACCGACTCGGGCGTGGAGCCCGACCGCGGCGCTCTCTCCCGGGAGAAGAAGGAGCAACGCGTCGCGCTCTTCCTCAGCGACTTCGACCAGCAGGGTAGGCCCGCGGCCCGGGGGGCGCCGGTAGCTGTCGGGGTGCGGGGGTGCCGCCCGCGCGGCTCCAGAGGCGGCGGGGTCGCGGGCAGAGCGGCGGTGGCAGCGCCGCGGCACCGAGAGGGGGCGCCCTCGCGGCCGGCGGCGCCTCAGGGCAGCGCGTGCCACCCCCAATACCGCCTTGTGTGGGCGAAGAGCGGCCGCTTCGCCCTCCCCTCTCCGGGCAAAATAAGTTATTTTGTGCCTGCCTTCAGTGGCAGAAAGTGGTTGTTCCACCTCCCTCCCCATCAGTAGCAAAGCAACTTTTTTTGCCCCCCCATTCCCTCAGAAATAACAAGTGCTACAGGTAAGAGCCGTGGCTGTAACTGCCTGGGTGCCTCGAGCGCCTCTGCGCTGAGGGAGGGATGTTGTGGGCCCCGATAATGCCTTTTATGCACCCAGGGCCCTTCCCCAGCCCTGCCCTCACATGTGCGGTGGAGTGGGGCTAAGTGAAGCTCTTTTCAAATCCTTTTGACTCCATCTGCTCCACACAAGGTGTTATTTTAACTGTCCTTGCAATCCAGAAGTATTTACGCTTGGAACTATGAAGTAAGTGTGGCAATAAAGGCTTTTCTCTTTTTTTTTCTAGCCAAGGAAAACATCCAGGAAATGAAGAAAGAACTTGATGCACTTCTGCAAACAGCCGAGAAGGCGTTTGCGGTGGAGTTGCTGAAGATGCCGGTTGCCATCAGAAAAATGAAAAGAAAAGACTTGCTTAGTAAGTGCTTGCGATGGGGGGATGCCTGTGAGCAAGGTCGACAGCATTGCATCCTGATGCGGCTTGACTGACACGAGGAAACCTGTAAACTTGCAAACTTCTTAAGAAAAAGATCGCTGCTGCTTCTAAAAGTTTTAGGCTATTCAGTAGTGGTAGGAAGTTGTAGATGAGGAGCAGCAGGCATTTCTCATCAGCTGCACTTGACCTGTGTAGTGTCAAGGATTTTTTTTTCTTTTTTTTCCCCCCTCCTTAATAAGCTGCTCCTGTGCTTAAAGACTTAAGCAATTCTTTCCAACAGAATCTGTTCATCCTTGATAGTGATTTTGTATTTTTCCTAATTTGAAGTTCTTTACCACTGAGCTCTGATCAGGTAGTTATTTACATATGATGATGAACGTTTAATATTAACCTTCTATTTATGCAGCAGTTTAAGCTGTGGTGGAAAGTCAGAATCAGCTGTATAATTTGGTAGGAACTACTGTTTCTGAAATCTACTTATCTACCTTGCAGCTGAAAGATCATACCTAAGACTCTTGAAGAACTTGATTTTACTGTAAGCCTTTGAGTATGTGTTTTGATGTCTGTCTTGAAAACTTGTCAAAGTGTTAGCTTCGATCAATACATTGTATGACTGAATTACATAGTTTCATACTTTATAATTAAACAAGTTCCAATACTTCCAATACTTTATAATTAAGCAAGTAATAGAATATAAACAAGTTATATATTCGTGTGTTACAGACTTGCAAGGAGGAGAGTAAGTGGCTCTTGCTGCAGCAGTGGTAAGTGTGTTTTCAAGTTTTACCAGAGCTTACAGCATTAGAAATCTTCTGCCTCTGCTGTAAGAATTTCAGAGAAATGTTCTTGCTCAGCTGTCTGTCTAAATACAATAAGTTATGGAAAGGCTAGACAGACAACCACAGTGCACTTACAAGCATTACCTAAAGCTTTGGGGTCATCTGCAGGCACAAATGCAGTTTTGTGTGTTCCTTCCTTACTCTGAAAAGTAAACTGGTGTTTAGGCAGCTCCACCTCTGTTTTATGTATTTTTAATTTGCTTTCTTTCTCCAGATAATATGCATTTGCTGTGTAGAATCTATTGACTTTTCCTCTTATCTGCTAAATATTCTATAGACTGACTGCTGTCTAGAAGACATACCAAATCCAAAACTGATGAGGACAAACAGCAAAAAAGGCAAGTCAATCTATTAACATGTAGTTTATTTTTTAATTATTTCTGTGTTTAGTGATTTGGGCTGAGCGCTGGTTAAGTGAATGTTAAGCCCCAGAAAATAACAGGGGGAAAAGCACATAACTGGAAGCACAGCCTACAGGTCTCTTCAGCTTTCTGTATAGAGGACCAAGAACTATGCATTTAGGTACTTTAAACATGATAAAAGTGCCAATCCTTCAGATTTCTCACTGAAAAAATGATGAAAAAGGACAGACTTAAGTGAATAGTCAGTACTTTGTAAAAGAGCTAGGAATGTTATCTGTATTTTTCCGGCAAGTTCTGTTTTGACTTCCTGTCCACTGAGGTTTGTAAGAATACCATTTCTCTTAATTCTCCAAAATATGTAATAAAAGAACACAGATCGAGATGTAGTTTAATTTTGACTGAAGGCTAAAGGGTTATCCAGTGTCTCTGAGTTTAGGGACTGTGACAAATACATACAGTTTTGCTTTGACTTCAGTGCCAGGCAACTGACCATCAAATATCAAAACTGATGTGTGGCTTTTGGTGGGCAAATAGCCCTCACACAAATGAGTTTGAGGGAATGCTCGTGCTCTTCCTAAACAAAAGGTTTTTATCCTCCTTGTCTGTCTTTTAGTTAAGGTAACTACAATTGTTGAATATGAAGATGCCAAGCATATTTCTGCAAAGAAAATATCTAAAAAAGTAAGTTTGCTCCAGACAAATAACATGACGTTTTAATCAATTGTGACCTCCTACAAACTCTACTCAAACTATTATCTGGCAGGCCAGTGACCTGCTGTTCATTTGAAAAATCAATTGTTTAAAATTTAACTAATTTTGTTAAGCAACACTAAACTTCATTGTAAATTAATTTCATAATAAGCTTTGTTATCTGGATTTCTGTAACACATTAACATGGATATGTAAATATCAGTAACGTCATTTTTCTCTTGAGCTGCCAGTTGACTTTTGTCATCTTGTTTTAATATACAACTTTTAATACGATAATAAGATTTTCTATATTTGCATGATTTGTGCATTCCTGTCCACATTGATCTCTAAGCCATATATCACAGCTGAATTAATGCTACAATACCAATCCTTTGAAATGTAGTGGCTCAGCTGGATATTGAAGTATGTGCCAAGATGACAAACCAAGACAACACAGATTATATGCAGTTACACACCTTAATTAGAAAGGGTTTTCCTTATATAATTTATAGTGTGTGTATGTATATATAATTTATAGTGTATATATAAACATATAATTATATATAAATTATATAATTAATATCCTATAAAGTATATATAATCTACATACTACAATATATTGTAATATTTAAATTCTAATGTATATTATTATTTATAATATACAATTTATAAGGCTGCATATAAAAACATTGTTGCATTTATACAGAACTTCAATGTTAAACAAATCATTATTCTAGATTATAAAACCCTGGTCGTGGAATGCATATTTGTCTTTTTAACTACATGCAGAACTACATAAAAGGCAGCATTGTGAAACTTAACTACAATGTTTCAGCAGAGAATTTTTAAAGTACATGTTTTTTGAAGTATCATGTTGTTGTCTTAAAATTGCTTGTGTACACATTTTCAGGTATCCAAAACAAAGTCATTGGTTTCACTGACGTCTGGCTTAAACAGCAAACTGAACACTCTTTCTAGGTAAGGCTGACCTTTGATAGCTTATGTAACTTGCAAACACTGAGTAAAACTATTTTGCAAATAAAGCAGATGAAATTTGAGTCTGAAAGAATAAATCTGATAAGATGCATTTCATAACCTGAATCAGATGCATTGTGGTGTGATGAACATTGTTTAAAAGCACCATTAAGGAGCAAATATCAGTTGATACAGATGTATCTCTTGCTCACTGAGCAGTGACTGGTTCTGAATTTAGCCTCTATGTAATTAGTATAGTTTTCCAAACAATACTTAATGAAAGAGTGCGTAAGTAAAAATGCCTTTTGTTACTTCTTATTAGGACTTAGGAACTGCTGCATAATTCTTCTGCCCTCCTGTATAGAGAAGAGGGAGTGATCATTACTGGAGGAAACAAGCTTGCTGAAATGTTCTAGAGTTGATTATATATAATAGTCAGAGGGAATCACACTGAAGATTTGCTGCAAGGGGTAATAAATTCAAGGTTGGACATCTGCATGAGTTCTTTGAGAAGCTCCTCATGCAGCTCCTGGGGCAGTATACATACTTGCATTTACTTTGTTACATTCAATTTGTATTCAGAGAAATGCAAGATGCAATTGAAATATGTATTGATGTTTAATGTGCCAAAAAAAAAAAAAATCTTAACCAGCTTTAACGCTTTTCTTGACCTGGCTCAAGAAAATCAAATTAGAGAAGGCTGCCTTGCCTGGGCAAGTCTAACTTGTCTCTGAAGGCAGCATCCCTTCAATTACACAAACCCTGGGATAAGAGCGTGTCCTTATGAATCTCCAAAAAGTGAGAGGAAAAGGGAGGAAAGGAGGGAGTTAAATTTGTCAGAGTTCTGTGAATTTAATTGAAATCCAAGCCTAGGAAAGCGTTCTTACTGGATTCAGGTTAACCTTGCAGAACAAGTGTTCCCTAGAACTGATCTGATTAAACTAATTCCAGCTAGAAAAGGAACTTCCCTAGAGACTGTTTGTACCCACTAGGAAAGATTTGGTATTTTCTGTTACTTGTCTGCATGCAAGGGTACTTGTCTTGGAGTATTGTAGCCCTCACTATCTCTGAACATAAAATGTATTTTGTTCCCCTTCTTTCTGATGTTAGATTTCAATGGTCTTCATCCTAGTTAAAACTCTTATAAGTAAATAAGGAGAGCGCTTTTTGTGTGTGTGTGTGTGTGTGTGTATTTATATATATATATATATATTTTTAATAGGTCTGCTCACTCTTCTCCAAGTAGGACTGAGGCTGTTAAGACTCTTGCCTCTGACTGCAGTGCCCCAAATTACAAAGACATGACAAAGATATCTAAAAGGTAAGCTTTTTTGATTTCTTCTTATTTTGTTAAATAAAGTTATTAATATAGATATAGTCTTATCTGAATAGCTTTAGTATCTGCTACGGAATGTGGTAGCAGGGATGCCAGCCATCACACTCCTTCCCTGGAGTAAGGGCATTAATGGGTGTTAATTCACAGCAGCTTCAGTACTTCTTTGTGTCTCCTGCTGTAAGAGAGAGATATGCTGTAAGCCTTATCTTAAGCCCTGAGGCCTGAAGTTGCTCCTTTCCAAAACTGTAAACATTTACTGCTGGTATTGGAGAGTTGTTGTTCTTGTAGCTGAAAGGTTCAAATGACATCTTGTTCACTAGCCTGAAACACAGACTTAAAAGGTTATGAAGTGTTTCAGGGTCATAAAATAGTACTAGGGGTGCTAGTAAATGCCACTACTGCCTCCAACAATTTTTAGATGTTTCATTTGCTGTTGTCTTCTGCAAGAAGTGGAAAAAAAAAATCAAACATGTTTGCCTCTTTATCACGTACATTTTCTATTATTTGTATTGCTTCCTGATTGAGGATCTCCTGCAGGCCAGAGGAAGCTAATTTCACAGAAATGCTGTAATTGTATTCTAGGGCCAGACTACAACCTGGTGTCCCAAGAACTGTACCTACCAGTGGAAGAGTTCAAGGCATGTTACTAAGAAGTAAATCAATACCCCAAGATAAAACTATGCCATTTGTAAACATTCCCCTGGCTGATGGAAAGGTATTGAACCTTTAGTACCTTTTTGTACTTAACAGCAGCTGTTAAATAAAAGGTGAATAGTCTGATGGTAATGGTGCTCTCACGTTCAGAATAATTTTTATCTTAAAACTGTAATTTTCTCTTCATGTTTAGACACTCTGTACTGCTGCTGGAGATCTCCATAACATTGATGTGCAACTACTAAATCAAGATACAGTACAGCATATTCATAACTTAGTGGTAAGCTTAAAACTATTAACTTACAGAAGAATTCACAAAAGGCCTTACAGAGATTGACATCTAAGTCCTAGATTTTCATGAGGCATTGACACAAGTTCTATATATGTAACTGTTTTGAGAGGAAGCCTAAATCGGTTGGCATAAATTGGAGGGAGGAACAGGCAGTGGGAGGAACAGGGAGAACGGCTGCACGCTGTTAATGCAAGAGTAAGCGTGCTTGCATAAGCATATGGAGTCTGGCAGTTGCCTGGAGGAGGACAGAAGCATAAACTCATCTTTTTCGGTCTCTCCCATGTCTTTCCTACCTTGTAAGCTAAGTGCCATTCTCTATCTCCCGTTCACAAAGCCTTACAAAGATACAGCTAAGTTCCAGCGCCTGTTCTGGTCCCTCTATCTTTCTCCCTGGCCGGGTAAAAACTTTGTTAATTCTCTGCTGCACTTGAATAATAACTGTCTTATCTTTGGTTTAGGGAAGTAAATTTGTTTTGGAACAGAACACAGTAGAACAAAATCTTCTAGCACATACTCTGATACATTCAAGCATAGCTGGGGCTGCTGCATACATTCATAAGGGGCACTAGCAGTCAGTATATACCTGGACACAAAGTGTAAGTCAGTTTACAGTCTTGTAGCTACCTGGACTTCAGCACAGATGTGCGAGTTAGAAATGTGGAAGCTAACTTGTGTTTTGTAATACGGACTTGCCTCTTTAGGTAGAGATGGAGGGGATGTTTGTACCTTGCCTGTTTGAATTAGTTTCTCTATTTTCCTCGTCTGTGCATGTATCAGCTTGAATTAAAGTTAATTTTTTTTCCCCTTAGAGCAAGCTGACTGTACTATGTGGGAAGGCAACAGTTAAACCAAGTTAATGAAACTTGCGTAAGGGTCCATCTCCTCACTCCAAAATATTTATGACAGCCCTTCCTTGCATCTTCTAAAGTGTTTAGAGTATTTCTGTTTTAATAAAGCTGTGTACTGTACTGTCCAATAAATGTTTTTATATAAAGCTTACACTGTGATCTGTATATCAAAAATACTCATCTTTGAAAGGTTTAAAAGCAGAAGTAATTCCACATTTCAGATTTTTTAAAAAACAGTTATCAGATGGGATAAGCTTCAGTTCAATCCTGATATTCTAAGCAGCATTATCTTAGTGCTCTAGTTACATAGTTATTCTATTTAACATTTGTCTTCCATGCACATCACCTACCTGAGCAGAAGGGAGAATGCTGCTACATATGCTCGGTCTTTCCTGGGGTCAGCTTCTGCTGAAGTCCACATTTAAGTTCTTGAGTAGCATTTTAAGCCAGAGAGCTTTAATCCTGTAAGGATACTACACATCTGAAAAGACTGAACAAGCATTATTACCTCTGCAGTTCTCCTCTTGTATAAGAATATGCAGTAAGGATAAGTAACTTGTTTTCCTCTGTTAAAGGAGTCATTGGTAATGGTGTCTAACCCAATTTTCCTAACATTTGTATTCATTATTGTGTTTTCTGAGAAACTGGTAGGAAAGGCTCTTGCCCTCTTCCAGAAGACAGTCCCATAGAAATTCTGGTGCTGGTGGATGCACTAGTAGTTCCAGAGAGTTCAGGATTATTATTCCTTGGATATAGATTCTGTAAGTAGTATTGAGTATGTACAGGACTTTGGGCCAAAATTATGTTCATGAAGACTTAGTTCTGTGAATAATAGTGTAGCTTGAGCTAATAAATATATGTCCTTAAATCGATATGAATAATAAACAAGCTCTCAGCTTCTTGATTAGTCTAAGGCCAATATCTGGAAAGGGTAGGATGCTTTAGAGGTCTTGGTGCAGTTGAGAAGAGGCTAGTCATATTAGAGAAATATTAAGGAAAAAAAAAATCAATTGTTAAGTGGGGCTACTGTAGTTACAGGATTAAAAGCTGCTAGAGTTTCCTGTATCTAACACCAAGGACAAGTCCACAAGATACACTATCTAGTTGTAATGAAGGTCAAGGACTTCTAAAACAACTGAAGTTATTATTATGATTTACCATTAAGCTAGGAAGCCTACACTATTTAAAATTCGATAGAAGAGGCATACAGTTACCACCCTACTCATTGACCCTCAGTGTCTTAATTTTGTATGTTAGGAGCCTAAAGTTTAACTAGAAGTATGTGGTTAGTGAAAAGACAGAGTCTTCTAAAGGAAAGACAAGGAGGAAACTACTCCTTGCAAGTTAAAGATTGAAACCAAGATAGTATAGTTTGGAAATTCATATGACTTTTTTTTTCTACATTACAACTTTTTCAAGGTAGAACAGCATCAAAGAAATACAACTCTGAACTCGCTCAAAGATGCCCACCTTCAGGAGCCTAATTTAACACACATGCAGACCCCAAACAGAACTAAGGTAATTCACATCTCATATTGACCACTTGTTCCTTTACAATCAGCTATCATGAACCCCCCACATGAAACCCATGAGTTTCAGACTCGTAAAATAAGAGTTTGTACAGGATGCTCCCCACCCACAAAGGGTGAATTATCCAACTACTCCCTAAAACTTTCCTGAAGTTTTAGGAGACAAGGAAGAAGACAAGGATGTGAATATGTTTAAGCATTACAAGACCAACTTCTTGGTATAAACGAACCATAAGAAGGACCAGTATAGAAAAGGAGATCTTACTAAACAAATTAAAGAGTCACTAGCTGAAAGTGCCACAATGTGTAAAGACGCAGTAGTGAGATACAGGTCAAACAAGATTTATTCTTACTTTGGATTCCAAAATGAGAATGCTCAGTGATAATCTCAAATGGTGATCACACCCAGGTACACAAAGAGCCTTGGAGCTGGTCTATCCAGCTAGTGAACAGCATCAACAACTATCTGAGCTACTATTAAACAAGTTACACACTTCAGGCTTGCAAAGAAAAGGAGAGGCTTCTCCTGATTCCTTTCCTCTATGATAAAAGGAACAACACCATGAAGCAGCAGCTGACGGACTATGAAGCAGATGCAGTTTCTCACTACCACAAGAGCACTAACAAAACCTACATAACTAACTGTACTTCATTCTCTCCCATCATTTTGTAAGGCTTAGCTTTTGCTTAGCTGTCATATCTTACCCATTAAAGTCACATAAAGGAAGAGGGCTAGGGTAGTAAACTTGAAATCCTAAACACAAAAACATCCAAATTGCTAAAAATATACTAAAAAGAACAACTACACTGAGCATGTTTCCAATAAAAAAAGGAAAAAAAAAAAACAACTTTATCATTCTCCTTGATAATCTCTTTACAAAGTAATGCAACCACAAATTGTCAAGTATCACATTCATTTTTAAGTTACCCTTACAAAAATGAAAGTGTTCTTCTAGAAAGTCAGGCTAACCAGGCTTTGATTTTCCAGGATTAAAAGACACCATTGTTTTGGGAGTGGAAGATTCTGGTATCTTCTGACCCCACTCAGAAACCTGAGTATTTTTTTCATCTACAAGGAACATGGCTACACTCTTCCCCTATGCCCATCATATCTTATTTCAAGACGACTACTTTGCATGCAGCACATCAAACCTCTGACCTGCTCTTAAAAAGCAGCTTCAGCCTATGTTTATATAATGTTTACCTCTACCTACAATCACTTGGTGCACAGCAGTAGTTAAGACCACTGAGAAAGCAGAAGCTACAAGGCCAAAGAAATATATTATACACCAACTGCTTTTATTTAATTTCAGAAACCGTTCACAAGATGGTAGAAAAAAACAAACAAAACAAAACAAAAAAAACTTACAACCACTTCTAATTTAGTCTTCCATTGTTCCCAGTCAGCTCTAAACCCATTATGTGCAAAGCCCATTTACCATGCATCTAGATGATAGATACAGGCTATGAAATTCTTTATTCTACTTGTAGCAGTTTATGCAGGTGCAGCCAAATACCAAGCCTCAGGACAAATTGTACACAAACTTTACAATGTAGAATTTGAATTTAAAATATGAAACTTAAAATCTACACAAAACTGGTAAAAATCAAGCACAGATACAAGGACAAACTTAAAACCCATGTGAAAAGGAGTCTTGTCTTCCTTTCAAGTGCTTTATTCTGCTACACAGTCAAAAATGAAGATGTAAGCTTTGTGGTTAGTTTAAATTACACTCTGTAGATACTATAGACCAATTTAAAAGTTACACATACAGCAATAGATGTCCATTGGTTCATCTGGATTACTTATACAATCCAGCTGGATTGTTGAAAACAAGTCAGGCAAAAATTGAAAGAAAAATCCTTGTGCAACTTTTTAGACAAATGTTTACTGATGGGCACACTGTACCCCAGGTCCATGATGGCTGCTTTCTTCATCAGAACTATCGATATAAACTTCACGTCTCTGGCCACCACCTGAACCACGAGTGGTATCTAATTCCTGAAGATCTACCTCTTCTGTATCACCAATTACATTGGGAAATTCTGGTCTAGCTGGCAGAAGATCTTCAAGTTCCTGCCCAAAAAAAGAAGTACATTCAGTACTACATCTCCAACTGCTAAATACATGGCCTAGTTTCCTGCAATTTCAAGCCTTCAGACAGCAGATTCAGTTTCTAAGTACTTATTTAAGCTGATGCAAACCAAGAAGTTATACTCATTTAGAGGTATTCAAGTACTTGCATCAAGTGGAAGATGTCACTTTAAGAGAGCTAGCAGCTCCACGTATCATTGCCTGAAGTACAATCAGTAAATACAGTCACACTGTGAGACTTATCACATGGTTGCAGTTATTGCAAGAACTTTTTCCTCCTGCCCTTAAAGCATTTATACTACTCTGAAAAGCATGTTCCAGAAACTTACATTCCAGCAAGTATTTTCAAGTTACATATTCCCTTTAAACAAGGTTAAAAGAACAACGTGATTGTACTTGCATCCAAATTTAAATACTGGAAAGCAAGCGCCCAAGTACAGCACAAGTCCTCTGCACACCACCAAGCAAGAATACTGCATTCATGTTTGAAGGAGCACTTACTGAAAGCTTTTCTGTGCTAATCCAGTTATTTTCAGGAAACTGAACATCAAATTTAATGTAAAGATCCCCCTTCTCAAAAGGATTGCGGTACTGTGGCATCCCTTCACCTCTAACTACACGAACACAGCCTGTAATAGAAAGAGAAGCAAGTTGGAAAGAGATGCTTCAGAACAAATCTTACAAGTCTCTCAATTTCTCCAGTCTGGCTTCACATAACAAAGTAAGAATGGGATAAAGCCCTCAAGAATCACAAAAACAGTCAGAGGAATCCTTATCAGGTCAGTCTTACCTGGTTCGATTACTTTTCCAGGAGGATATTTAACCACAATTTGACGTCCATCAAGGTGCTTAAATGTGAACTGAAATCCACACAGTGCTTCAACAAGACCTATCTTGTGTGTCATATGCAAGTCATTCCCATCCCTCTGGAACACCTACAAATAGAAACAGATCTTTCTTCTAGTACTATGTAATTTCCACAAGACTCACCATTTAGTACATTCTTCTAGGAATTCATTATTTATTCTTAACTCTTCTCCATGTCAAAGCTAGCCAACAGCATTTCTGTAAACTGCTTCTGTTAATGCATATAACAGGCTTGGAAAGCTTGCCTTGGATGGAAATGGCCACCACATGGCCAACCACCATATATACCATGATGCAAAGTTCAAATTAAGAAAAAACTCCTGTATAGCAGCAGTGCTCTTTTCTTAGGATTTTCCACACAAGAAACCTATAAACAAAACTTAAGGCAGTGTGACACTACTCCCCCTCTGCCCTCAAGTATAAAAATGCCTCTTGCTTCTCAGCACTTCAAATAGCAGTTGCAAGTAACTGCTTCAGCTTGCTCTATCTATATAGAGCAAGGTTTTAATCAACCAGTCCTTTCCTTAACTCAACTAGAGATCCTTAAACCATTCCCCCTTAGATGCACGCTACTTGAGAATCCTAAGTTTTGCTCATTGGCCTAACTCGAAGACATTACTTCTCCCTTGCCTTCTTTCCCATATTGAGGAAGATTTTAAGCATATTAAAAGCTACACTCAAAGTCATTCTAGGGTTACTCACTAGAATATAAAGATACAGCTACAGTATTTTTCAGAATGACTAATACTGTAAGAACAGATATAGTTCATTAGGAGACAGAGAGAGATGAATGGTATCTGCTATCTGGAATTTCAGTTGTCATGCACCTCTCACGGGTTCAAGTGTTTGTAGATCATTTTTTCCCTTGTCAGTCAAGATCAACTGATTCTGTCTCAAGTATATTACATATGAAAGAATAGAGGAATGTGTAAGGAGACATATAAAAGGCATATAAAATATAGGCAAAATAGCAATCTTTAACACTAAATTGAAAAAAGCTTGTACAAGTTCCTAACTCCCAATGAACATTATAGTCTTACTAGGCAATCAGATTTTAAATTGATACCTAATGTTATTCTTTGAATAACAACAGAATTTTTTTCTCCATACACCACTGTTCCATTCAATGTTATTCAATGCCTAACACCCATGCTATTTTTTACTTCATAGTGGTATTTAAGTTTGTAAACAGAAGCAGCCACCTTAATTCTGCCCTAAGCAAGGCCTCAGCACATCCAGTAGTTTTAACACAGATAAAGCCCTGCAATATTTAGTTCGAAAGTGCAATTTACATACTCCAGAACCCAAAAAGTACAAGATTTAACAAGCCAGAATCCAGTTTTTAACATTTTGTTAAATAAATCAGTAATATCAGCACTCTTGTCAGGCCATAGTGCCTGTGCTGAAATCCTCAAACCACAGCACCAGGGAGACAAAGCACCATCTGAGGATTCTAATAGGAATTCCCCGCCATCTCACAAAGTGCAACACACAGTGTTTTATGTTCATGTCATGGATGAAGCAGATGCAAGTTAACATCATAAACAGCTTTTAACTATTTTCACCTAGGACAGTCATCCCAAGCTTACCTGAGAAATATATCTTTCACCACCATGAGGATGCACTAGAGTGTACATGTGCCCAAACATCAGACTTGCAGAGTTTTAACTCACACTTAAAAAAAAGTAACATGCTATATATCTATTAAAAGCTATTTGATTGCTCTCCTAGAGCTGCAATTATAATCAACTACTTTCAAGTGAACAGCCATTTATATCATTTTAGTGCCAAAAGACTAGAATGAAAAGTATTTAAAATATAAACTCAAAATTATTACCTCATTCTCCTTTTCTTGGAGTAAAAGGACAATATCTCCTGGTTCCACACCTGGAGCCTGATCGGCTTCTCCACTGAACGTAATTCTCTGCCCATGTTTCATGCCTTTGTCTACATGAACTTCAAGTATTTTAACTTCTTTGATCACCTTCTTCCCTTCACATTTTTTACAGCGGTCTTTTTCATTAATTACTTCACCTAAAGAAAGAATTTTCAGTTCAGAAATTTTCATATAACTGTCCCCAGTTCTGAAGAAATTTTAGAAGATATTTTAAGTAGACTAAAGAATGCATGCAAAACAGTTTAGATGTTCCTTTATGCATTCCTTGCAAGAGGAAAGCCAGACTCAGTCTACTAGGAAATTATAGCTGTGAGAGGGAAAGAAACAGAATCCAGAAGATGCACATGAGCTTCTCGGTTGTCCAAATGGGCATTCTGAGAAGCCACAGTGCATTACAGCAACACAGAAAGAAGTTCACCTGGAGCTTCTATTGGTCTTTAAAACTGATTTTGACTCCAACATACTTACCACTCAACTCCAGAAGAAACAAGACTCTTCAAAAAAGTCTGCTTTGCTATCCTTCATTATGCTATATGTCAAAGGGAGAAAAGCTAAACATCAAACTAGTGTGTCTCCCTTCCCTTCAAAATTAGAATACAAATTCCAGACTACTGAATTTAGGAAGCTTAGTCCCACTTTTGCTAACAGTGGAAAAAAAAAGACTGTTTGATAGCCACATTCTCCAGTGCACTAGCAAAATACCAAAAGCATAAAGGCATAAAGTACTATATATACACACACACTGTCAGTAAAACAAGAGTCACACATACAAAACAAGGAGCAAGATAGCAGGTGAAATCACAGCTTCATGCAATAGCAATATGAATATTCTCCTATAAAAAAAATCTAACATTTCCTGATACATGAAGGAGTTCATTTATGCTCAAAATGGATAGTTTTTTCAGGTTGCCTGTAGAAAGACAATTACCCTTTCCAGCATTATTCAAAATGACTTAAATTCCCTGTTCTAATTGATCTTTACTTTTCAAGCTATTGTCTTTGCCCAGAACAATCCAAATATATCAGGCTAAATGCACTTACAATTCCAGCACTTATTTCTAATACTGCTTTAAGTGCCACTAGCAGAAGCACTTGGTTTAAGACATTAAACTTATCATTTTACATGTCTTCTCTGTGGAGGGAAGCACATTATGAGAAAAAAAATGTCTAACATTACGATGTAGCTGAAACTACATATTTAAACTCTGAAAACAAGATGTTCAAAGACGTTATTTGCAAAATGTTTGACTGGTCAAAAAAATACAACTTCTTATTAAAGCTTCCATGTATTGAGAGCAGAATCATCCATAAAGTGATATTGCAATTCCAAAAAAAATCTTGCAAGGAAATATCTGAAGCATGGTGCACAGGCTGAACTTTCCACTAAATACAATCTGTTCATCAAAAGGCACCTCCTTGGTTTTAACTGGAAATCTATAGACCTGCTATTATATATTAGAAGGCTCCAAAAATACAAACAGCCCTCAAAAAACAAAAACCAGGCTTTTACTTCAATGGACAAGTAATAGTAACAAGTAATATTCATGTCTAAATGCTTCCAAAGAGCAATCCCTACTTTGAAGCACCCAGGCTTTCTTTCAACACATTACATGGGATAAATTTTGCTGCTGTTTCGAGTGGTGTGATTTTGCCAAATTGAGACCAGATTGAGACCCAACTGACTAGCTGGAATCAAAGCCTTCCTGGATAAGATGAAATTCAATATATGACAGAACCTTTGCAGCAGTTCGTTCTCAAGATGAAAGGTAAACAGGAATACAGCATAGATAGCCTACCTTCTCCATTGCAGTCGGAGCACACAGATTGCATCTGCTGAACCATTCCAGGAGCCAGCTGTCTTATCATGATACGAACACCTCTACCTCGGCAAGCACTACATTTCTGAACAGCTCCAGATTTTCCACCCTGCCTAGAATAGAAAGCACCAGTTGCGCAAAAAACAAGTTTTTTTAGAAATATGTGACAAAAGGACATGAACAGTAGTGGGACATGCTTAATTGCATCAACTTTTTTTAAGGCTTCTCTTCCCCCTTTAACCCTATTAAAGAGGCACCTGAGTAGTTCCAGTTTCATCAATCGTATCACTCAAATTTAAGAATTTTCTAGTCCTAGAATAGGCTCCAGCAAGTCAAACAGAACAGAAATCTGAGATCCTTCACTTCATTACACAGTGACAAAGCATCCAGAGAACTTAAAAATATAAACTTACCCATTACAAGCACTACAAAGGACATTCTTGCTAAGCTGTAGTTTAGTTGTCTTTCCATTATACAAATCTTCTAAAGAGACTCTACAAAATAAAGCATTTTTGCCTGGATTATCATTTAACAACTTCTCCCATGTAATTAAGATACTTCCCAAGTCCAAACTATAACCAAAAAAAAAACCCACCCCTCCAACTCTTCCCACCAAAGAAGAAATGATCTTCAGAGAAAAATAACCTGCTATTAAAAGACAACTTTAAAGCAGCCTTTTAGGTTTCACAAAGGGTCACTAAAAATATTTCCTCTATGTGAACATGTATATATAATCTTCAACATAATTTCACATAAAAGAAGTAGATGCATAAAAAGCATATAAAACTGGTTGTGTTTCTTAATTCTTATGTTCAGTAAACAAGCTGATCTGGTATTTTAGGTTTGATTACACAATGCATCTCATTTTTCATTTGTCACACAGGTGAGAAAAACCTCTTTCTAGATTATGCTGACATTATTGATCGCATACATACAGAAGAACACATACTGAACATTTAAAGTTAACACTATGTTGGGCTTTCCACCAGAAGGAGAAAGAAAAAACAAACAAACAAACAAAAAAACAAGATAGTGCTTTTCTACCATGTCCCCAAGGCCACTCTCTTTATTTTTTACATTTGTTTATGTTCCAATTTTTAGCCCTTAAATGCACTAGCAAACTCCAATAACTTTATATTAATAAAAGTTTCTAGACACATTGTGTTTAAAAATCCTTCATAAGTGAAAAGAAATTTTAACAGTGCCGTTTGAGATAGAAAAGGTTGCCTAGCATCAGTGTTTACAAACAACTACAAAGACACAAAGCTAATTAATAATGCAGTATGCAATGCTAGCTACTAAACTAAGCAAGCATGAAAAAGGAAAACAGATTTTGCTACGCAAAGTTAGGCTACATCTTTTGTGCTTGGCCCACTCATAAAAAACTTAGAAGGGAGATGTTCAGCCTGCAAAACACCAGCCATAATTGCAAGCGGAGACTAATAAAACATTAGATCTAGTGTTCAAACAGTTTCTTTGGGGTGGGAAGAGAACAAGCAAACAAAGAAAGAAAAAAAACCCCACCATTTCTATTATGCAGTTTGCACCAACTTCCAGCTGATGCTAAGCTGCAAATACAAATCAACTAGCATAACTTTTCCAGAGCTTTAGTATCTCTTTCTTTATCCAGCTAATGGATAAATACTTACTTGTTGGATGCATTTAAGATCAAAACTTCCAAATATAACTAAGTAGTAAAACTAATGAAAATAATGGTAACAAACTTGGTTTGTTAGGCTATTAACCAAGTAAGGAAAGCATTAGATAAATCCGTAATTGTGAAAAGTAAGCCAAGCTAAGTGCTGTCTGGGCTACTTGTGACACACAGGTCTGAAGGGTAGGTACAAACTGCACAGTAGGTACAAACTGAGGAGTGCAGCAAGAGTATAATAGAAAGTGAACATAAATTGCAGTATTAAGATACTTACTTGAGTGGATGCATCATATCTTCTCCTCTTCTTCTACCATTACGACTTCTACTCTGACCACCCATGAAATTGAACAATCCACCACCAAAGATGTGGGAGAAAATATCGTCCATTCCACTGCTTCCACCACTACCTTCTCGAAGGCCCTGTTCTCCATATCTATCATACAACTCACGTTTCTCTGGATTCGACAGTACTTCATAGGCAAAGCTTATTTCTTTGAACTAGAAAGAGGGATAGAGTCAAAAAGCCCATGATAATTTTCAACTTCAAGGGAACATTAAAATACTGTTTTGTGTCTAACATCAATACTTGATTAAGAAGGTACATAATAGTACAGTTTTTCATCCTCATTCATAAATACATAAGCCTTAAAAGCAGGCTTAGCCTTTTGTTACTTTGTTTAAAAAAAAAAAAAAAATACATACAACTGTACTTATCCCACATACTTGATCTTTAACTGTGCCTGGCATAAGACTCTCTTCCTTCCCTCCAAGGCTTCATTTGAAGAAAATTAAGTACACAACAGTGCAATAACCAACAAGTAAAAAGAAATGTTGTACACTAATGGCAAAGACTGCAAGACTTGGTAGCACTTAAAAAAGCTAAACAACTGGTAATCTTATAAAAAAACCATATTAACATGTCTGTCCACAAAAAAAAAATAGTATTGTTTCATAGTCACGTTAATCTACTTCTCAACCACCATTAGAACTTCCATTCTGTTAAGCAGACTCAGCTGAACTGAAATGCTCAACTCGATTGGTATTTTTTGGTGGTATTAATACAATATTTAATTCAGCCTTCCCATATTCACAATTTATGCTGTAGCAGTTTCAGTGTCTGCCTCATCCTCAAGAAACTCTGTATTGACATACTTTATGTGCTAACACACCTCTTTGAAAGATCTGGAAAGTGAATTTACTTCCCCTCATCTCAAATATCTATGTCTCAGTAAACTGCTTTGTTCTGGCATGAGGTAAGTTGGGAGGTTTTGAAGAGTTTTAGACAAGGCAGTTTCATCTCACACTTTTATTTCTCAAAAACTTGAAGCACTAGAGCCCCAATACTAGTATGTCATCCTTGAGATGTTATTGTAACAGAAATTCATGATTTTTTTTAAAGAAAATAGATGGCTTACTTTGTCCCCTGCATTTGGATTCTTATCAGGATGGTATTCTTTGGCCAGCTTTCTGTATGCCTAGTTAGAAGAAGTACAGAATTAGTTTCAATGTTGATTAATCCACCCTTTTTGAGAAACTCAGTGTAGAGCCTTCTTTCTATTAAGAAAATCCTAATACAGCAAAAAAAAAAAAAAAAAGAGTGAAAAAATAGTGTTTTCACTCATACATCCAAGATGAACATAAAAAAGTCTGATTCTGCACTATGCAGTTTACACATACAGATTTACAAATCATATAGATTTAAACAGCTATACCATACAAGACCTGAATTCCTGCTCATCTCCATTAACTTACAAATTACACTGAATATACACTATTGCATTAAAATTACTTTTTCTAAGTAAACCACTCAAAACCTCTGATAAAACAGACAGTTTCAACCCATCAGTGCTTCACATCAATTTCATCAGTACATTAACAACAAAATGGCTGCCACTGCTCCTCATCTAACCCTGTCAGTCAATCCCTCCAAATAATCAGTTTATTCTTCCTTACCTATCAATAATAAAGGAAAATTTAACCTCACTCTAAGCTACATACATGTGTTACACATGCAGAAATACACTCACTGGTGCATTCAATGCAATTCTAATGGTCTGAAGTAAAAGGAGGAAACAATACAGCCAAATTTCCAAAAGGGAGCTTTGAGGATTTTTTTTTAAATTAGCACTTTGTGACTCACAGTACCATTTTTTGTTGTTGTTCTCCCTTTTCTTTGCCCCCCATGCCCTGCTTTTTTCTTCCTCTCTCTTCAACAGTACTTCAACTCTTATGTTTCTAATTTGGAGCACGGAAACAAACGCAGCTGAAGAAATTTGTGAAGAAGTTATGATGAACAGTCAAAAGCTTTCCCAACAGGAAGTTTTTGAGGGTACACTGATAAATTCCCTTTCTCCTGCCCCATTCCACTCCATCTCAGCATCACCCAACCAGTGGACAGAAAATCATAACTACATACCACTGATAATTTGATTTTTGTTCTGTACATAAGCATGTTAGTTATAACTAGCTACAAATGCAACTGCAAACAATTGAAACCTTCTAGTTCTGACAGTGTATTTTTAAATAGCTCCTTTCCTGCACAATTGAGCACTGAGACTAGCCTTTTATAACCACAGCTTTAAAAGAGCTTTAAAAACAGGGCTTTAAAGGAGTCACAATTTCTATTATGTGTTGGAACAGGTATTTTTTTTTTTTTTAATTTACTCCTCTTTAATGATACATCTTGAAATATCCATCACTTACGCATGGACTCAAGGAGAAAAAGAAGAAAAAAAAAAATCAATGACACATTATAAGCCAAATACTTTCAAATATTCAAAAGAAGAACTAAATCAGGTCTTACTACTAGCAATAACAAAAAAAAAAAAAACTTACATAAGCATACATAATCTGAAATAAAAAAATGAGTTTTCCTTGCATATTTTAAGGCATTTAACCAAGAGGGAGAAAAAAAGATCAATCAAGACTACTCTTCTGATTCTCTAATCAGGTTCAAGGCAGTTTAACACCAATTTACAATTACTAGTTAGATCCAGAATCAAGATCTACATTGGTGCTACACTACAAATTATATTTTTTGCTCTTTCTTATCCTTTTGTATAGATTAAAATACTAGATCTAGATATCACCCAAGCATTTTCTCAGTGGCAATAAGATACAGATGAACTTTGCACCGCTGCAGGTAGTTGGAAGCTTTGCTACTGCAAAACCTTAAATTTAACCTTGCTGCATAAATAGTGAGCATGACTGGTTATTTCAGTGGAAGAAAACAACTGCTGCCATTTCTTCATTCTTGCAAGTGATATTTTTACAAGACTTTAGTTAAAGGCATAAAATGCAACAAAAAACTATCGCTTGATTGTGTTTACCACGTAGAGCCACCTCCTCAGTGAGCTCAGCACCTCTACAGCCGTTTCAACACCGGGACTGCCCATCCCTGCCCAGCTGGGGCTCCGCACGCCTGCGGGTGAGCGCGGTAGCTCCCGCCCCGCAGAAGGAGGTCACCGCTCACCAGCCTCCGCGTTAGCCACCACGGGCACATGAGAAGGGAGAGCGAGGCCCTTCCAGAAAACACAGCTTAGCCAGAAGAGAAGTGCATGAAATGGAGACAATAAATTGTTATGGTGACGACCGGGCTCTGAGTTTCCGCCTCGTTTCTTTGTCTTACCTTGGTGCTTTGGGCCTAGGAGGAACCAGACGAGCAGGCAGGATGGGCGGCTCACCGCACCTCACGCGACGCCCCGGCCACGGCCTCATCCCCGCAGCTTCCCCCTCCCGCCGAACCCCTCCACTTCAGCGCAGCCGCGGGGGCGCCGAGGGCCCCGGGGGAACGCGCCGGGCCGCAGCGCCACCCCTTGGCCTAGCACGGCCTGCCCCGCTGCGGCGGCC
>VWPW01031908.1:352511-394599 GCA_013389825.1 Crypturellus undulatus
CCGGCGACCCCCCGCGCCGCTCCCCGCGGACGCTGCCCCCGCCTCGCCGCCCCCGCACCTTCTTGAGCTCGTTGTCGGAGGCGCCGGGCGGCACGCCCAGGATGTCGTACAGCTTCGTGTCGGCCACGTTCGCCATGGCGGCGGGTGCGGGCGGGCGGCGCGGGCCGGAGCGGCGGCGAGGGCGAGACCGGGAGCAAAACGCGAGGAGCGGCCGCGACGTCACGCNCCCCCCCGCGGCCTGACCCAGTTCTGGCGCCGCCCGGCAGGGGGCGCTCCCAACGGTCACCCCAACGGTCACCCCAACGGTCACCCTCAACGGCCGCCCCCAATGATCGCGGGACGCAGCAAAGGGGACGCGGCGCCGCACCGGAGACCGGCCCCGGCCCCGGCCTCAACCGTGACCGCGTGGGAGGCAGGTGTTTCGAGTCAGAGCCACGTTCGCCCTGCCACAGCGGAGAGCGCGACTGCGCCCCCTTCCCGGAGGCCTCGTCCTTCTCCTAGAGTATGTCCTGGAGGGCATATGGGGCGGAGGGGCTCACTGTTCCATTTGCCCTATGTGGCAGTAGGGGGGGCCGCACTAACCCCTGATCTCAAGGATGTGTTTTCCTTCACGCACACATTGCTAAGGTTCCGCCAGTTATAAATAGCCACGTTACCTGTCTGATTTTTTTTAACATATTTTGCTTGGCTTTTGCCATCATAGAAGAAGCCCCAGGCCCATCCTGGCTCAGAGGAGCAAAGTGTACGTGAGTGACACAGAGTACCCAAGGCCAACTCGAGACCAGCTTCCAGCGTTGTAATAAAAAGGTGCTTGGGTTTAATTAGAGGCTGATCTCATGCAGCCCTCCAAGGCGAGTGGCTCCTTGGCGCTGCCTCTGCCGCCTGCCCCCGGGAGCAATGGTGAGTTCTGGAAGCTGCGGCAGGCGCTTAGGCTCTGCCAAGGCCGGGACCAAGAGCACCTTGCTGGCCCTAGGTGCTGTTGTGGAGGAGGTGAATGAGGTGTGGGTTAGCAACCTGGCCAGGGAAGGGGGATGGAAAAGGCACTAGGAAGTTGTTCATGGACTTGAGTATGAAATTTGCATAGGCTGCTTGCTGTAGGGATGCTGATTCAAATGCTGCTTTCCTCATGGTCTGAAGGAAGCTTAGGAGTGGCTTTAGTCCCTTGGTGCAGTTTGCATTGGGAAGTGGTCTGCTAGGGGCTTCTCAGTTCCTTCCCCAGATGGTCTTTAGTGAGTCCTGAATTCCACTGTTGTTTTTATTTGGTCTGGCATAATCGGCTTTGGTAGATCATGGTAATATCTGCCTCTGGATTGCAAATGTGTCAGCAATCAGGAACTTCTAAGGGAAGCAAAGACTGTCTTTGGAGAGAGGAAAAGAGTGACAGTGAGAGGGAAGCTATTGAGAAGACAGTCTCATAGACTGTATTTATTACTCGGGGTCATAGACACACAGAAAAAAATAATCTGGAGAGGTGTGTCTCTAATGTTTTTATAGGCTATCTTGCATTGCCTTCAGTAATGGTATGGTTTAACATTTGTGATATTGTTTCATTTTCCTGTGTCTTGCACTATTTGGACCTATCTTTTATTTTGTCAAGGCTTGCTAGCTACCCTGAGAACTGTCTGGAATTCCTACCTGGCTTGTTTGCATCATGTGGCCTTATAATTGGTGTTCTGCTAGTGAAAACTTTTTGTCATACAGGGTTTTATTTTCAGTGGGGCAACCAGGGTGTTTTGTTGTTGTTGCAGGGGTTTTTTTGTTTATTTTTTATAGGTTGCACAGTTGTCAAATGTTCAAGGTGTTGTTTTGGCCTTGCCCAAGCTCCAGCTTGTTCCAACTAGCTACTTCCTTGCCCTAGCATCCTGCCTACCATTCCCCTGACCACAGGAACAGGCTTTAGCCTGAGCATGATATGGTCAAAACAACAGGTTTGGTTGGTTGTCCTGCTCCAGCTGCAGTGATCAAACCTAGGGCTGTTTGACAAATGCCCCTGAGTAGCACTGATCATACCTTATTATTGCTTCTCCCTTTCCTGATCCTTCTTTTTGCTGTCCTCGTACTTCTGTTTCTCTAACCCAGTCTCAGCACAAATAAACAACCACCCCTAATTACCTTTTCCCCAGTGGACCCAGTTTTGGTACATCCAAACATAAATTTAGTATTTCAGATACCATTAACTAGGTAATCTCAACCTTACATGGTATTGCTGATATGGTGTCCTTGGTGCTGTTGCTCTTTGTGACCGTTTTTTCCTAAAAGATTCCTAGTAGTTCCCTTCGATATCTGTGACATTTGGCAGTTTGTACTGTACCTTCCCCTTAACCATCCATGAGATCCAGCTGTATTTGTAACTCCTGTCAGCTTTTACACTGTTCATTGTCCTTTCTAGAGATTTTTCATGTTATATAGTGTCCCACATCTTGTTCAGTTAGCTGAATCTCAGGTCAATGCCCAGTTTGTGGCCCTGTCATTTGCCTGCTACCTACAGAGCATAGCTAAATAACTGATAGAAAGTTTATCAAAATAATACATATTTTAACTGAGATATTGTTCTTTTTAAATGCTATTACATTTTTAATTAAAAAGTGAAAGTGCACATCAGCAAATACAGTAATGTCAGCAGTTAATCCCTGTAACAAGCTCAGAAGTCTGTATATTGTATTAATCTGTTCTCAGGGAGACACTGATACAGGAACTTCTCCTTTCTAATGATCAGGAAGGAAGGCTTGTGGTGTTCCACATTTTATAAAGCAGAGATGTTCAGGCAGTTGTGTTCCACTGTGTTTTTCTATCTGCAAAAAAACGTTTGTCATGTACCCTTCAAATAGGGTGTCATGGGTAGCAACGTGGGAAAGGGGCTTATTTAAATTTTCTGCTAATTGTTCATCACACAGCAATCTGTTTCAAGAGAGTTTTCAGGGTTTTGTATGTATGTCTTTCTAAGGATGGGAGAGAAGGGAAGTCAGAACACCTTAAAAGAAATTTCAACAACTTTACAATTATTTTTCTTCTTTTCTTCCCAATAAACTCTTGGTCAGCCAGCTGCTACCATGTTCCAGGGAAAGGTTACTTGAAACTTTCAAAGCTACAGCTTGTCATACCCTTTATGAGCTAGTTAGGAAGCATCGAGTTAGCTTACTAAACTCTGTTTGTTAGGGTCCTTTAGGAAGATGAAAAACCTCTTTTCTAAGATCTGCAGAGGGTTCGGGAAGACTGTTATTATACTCTGTAGTAAGAGCTGGTTAAATGCAGTAGAATATACATGCACACACAAGCACATGTATGCATGTGTTTCCTTCTCTCCATTTAAGTAGCTGTTATTTGCAATTCAGATCATTAATATATTTGTAACCATTGTAGTAAGAAACTTCTTTATAAAAATGCAATTGTGCTGTTTATTCTTGCCCATGTCTTAACACAGGGTAAACATTTAATGTGCTAAAATCCCAGCTTATTATTCTAACAATGATCTTTATTATTATTTGACAGTTTTCTTAGTTTTCCTTCTCTTTTTTTATTACTTTGTAAATATATTCATTAAACATTTTTGAATGATTGTGGGTAGTTTTCATTTGGAACATAAACTGTATTTTTAGGCCTAGGTTATACAATGAGAGAAATGCCATGTACTTAATTTGCAAAGGGAGCAAAGTACAAATGCTTACAGAAGCTGATTCAAAACTGAAGCACTTACTGATTTTTTTTTTTTAATAAAAAATACTCAAATTTAATTTTGTCATTTGTAAAATATGATTTGCCAAAGATAGTTATGGAAGAGAAGTGCTTCTTTTTTCTTCCAGTGAAATCTCACACTGTTCCTGAGAGCTGAACTAGTCAAAAAAAATTTAATAAGATTATTTTTAGAAAATAATGTTCTAGTTTATTTAGATATATAATATGTGTGCAATGAGTGAGGTACTAAAAGACACGTGAAATGGTGAAAAGTGGCCTTGACAAATAGTGTCATTTTTAATCATTGTATTTTGTGATACAAGTGAGTTACACTTGCATTCTATTATTTATTTATTTATTTATTTATCTATTTTGCCTTTTTCTTCCAGACAGCAGCAAATCCTGAGATATTCCATATGAGGTCAGCCTTTGAACTGTAAGTATCTGATCTTCTAATTTTACTATTTAAATTTGCTTGTGGTTTGAGAACTTCTTGTGTGTTAGTCAAGAGGTCTGCTGGTCATGTAGATTTTGCCTTTTAATTCTGTGTGGAGCAGGAACTAAAGGCTTTCTTAAGAAGAGGGCTATATTTTGCAAAGTGTGTGCAAAACCACAGTTGCAGTATTTTCAAGGCAGTTTTGGCAGGTGTCATTTTAGTACTCAAAATTTGGATGTAACTAAAACCCTAAAACATACTTTTAACAATCTGTCCTCCTAGGTTCTGTTTTCTATAATACGTGCAAGTATTCTCCCTGAAGAATATGCTCTTATTTATTACTTTGGTTGTTTGTTGTACCTAATCTTTAATCTAATTGAAAGCATAACATGAGCAAACAGGTTTATTTCAAAGCAGTCTATCAAGGATATTCTCCTGTCAGAAAACTCTGAAGCTATTGTTACATTATCTCTGTATCTGCTTACATTTTCCCTGAAGTATGTTGCAACTATTTTAAAGACACACTAGATTTCTATATATAGAATTTATGAGAAGGTAACGGCTGCGTAGGGAAAAGTGATAGCTAGGTAGTGCTAAGCAGACTGCATAAAGGTTTAGACAAGGATGACAGAAAAATTTGGAGAAGGTAACAGGGAGGCAAAAAGCAGTTGTTTAGTGTTTATTCAGCAAAGAAAAGAGACTTTTGAGTGCCATGGTACTGAAAGGCCTCTGAGGACTCGTGCGGAGTTTAGTTCTGTTCACATGTAGCTAAACTACAGAATTTCAGCCACTTAATTTGGCTCGTGCACAGTAACTTTCTTTAGTATGAGGGATTTGAGGGAAAATGAGTGAGCGTGTATGTATGTGGGGGGAAAACACTGAGGAAGAAATGACATAGGTGGTAGAAGAGGCCAAGGACACCTAGGGACAGTTTGTAATATCATGTGCCAAATAAGACTTCTCCAGCAATACACTTAGTATTACATCATGTATTTATGGCACACTCTTATGGTAAGTCTGTGGCAAAGCTCTTCAGCTCCTGTCTCTTCATTCTTATCGTGGCAGGAAAGCTTTTTTCTGGACCCCAAGAAGACTGCTCATATCCCAGAAGTTTGGCATGTGGAAGCTGAGCAGAGGCAGACTAGCTCTGTATTAGGGAATGTACATATTCTTAGCTCTGTATCAGGAGATCGGGTAACATGCTGCTTAAAATAGCATAGGGTGACTGTTCAGTCTTTAGTGCTTAGCAGTTTTAAATAGTGGGCGATATTATTTCCTTTTTGAATCCTACACAAAATGTGTAGCTCAAGGGACACTCTCTTTGCCTCTTCGATTCTTCCTAACAAATTTCCCCCAAATGGGGAGAAAAGTCCCATCTCTGAAATATCTTGCTTTTCTAAAACAGTACATTTTTGCTGCTGCTGCTAATGTTTTAAATGCTGAATATGTTGTGGCATTTGGGGTGCTGCTGACCCTCTCAAAGATATTGAATCAGTTATCTCAGGATCAGGGACTTCCTTATCTTCTAGATATTACCTTTTGCATCTTTTCATATCTCCTTTGAATAAACGTTTTTTTTTTCTTCTATGTCTGGATTCTTGTTACTGGTTGAAGAGAGACTGGCAGGGGGTTTAGGAGGCAGAAAAAGACCATATGCGCTGTGGGTTCTCTTGAGTCCCATTTAAGGAGTTGCTGTTGGCCGTCCTTTCACTTTACCTCTAGAGGGAGCTTTTGCTTGTTAAATTGACTTATTCCAACCTGTAGGAGACTGTGTCATGCCCCTACTTAAATGTGTTTTTTGTTTTGTTTTTAGGGATAGAAACAATTCACTTTATCAAATTAAAGTTTTCTTAAAATTGCTCATCTGAAGTTGTCTGTCAGTTATGACAAAAATACCAAGATGTTTAATTGTTTCCATAGTAACTTGAAAATAGATGCTTAGGAACACAGTCTACAATTCAAAACTAAATTATACCAGGAATAATTGTAGTACATTTACTGAGCTTGATAGAACTTCTCTGGATTTAATGAAGTGTAAATTTGAGCAGAATATATGGCATACCACTTGGTCAGACAGCTCTGGCAGTTTGTATCATGCAGGATACATGTTTGAATGTAATTCTCTGCTTTCCATCTGGAGATGGTAACAAAAAATAAGAGCAAGAAAAATAAGGCTCTCAAAGATAGGAAAAAAACAATAGATAACACTGAAAAGGAAAAGGAGCTCTGTGAATGGCAGACTTAAATTGAGATCAGAGGATAACTAATTTTTTGGGGAGGGTGGAAATTATATATTTTGCTGTAAAAGTTTGGATAATTGCTGTGTCATGAAGTTTGAGTGCCAGAGCTGCTTTCATTTTTATTTAATGCAAAATGTAACCATTTCTCATGATTGTATCCTAAGTATAGCTAGGTCTGTGACCTCTTTTGCTCGTGACAGCTTTGTGTGCTAAAGGCTTGTCTTCACTTTCTGATCCATCACCAAGGAAACAGGAGGAAAATCTCTGCACTTTTTAAGGAGTGAGTTTATCTCCTAGGGCACAAGAGATAACTTTGAAGAGTTCTTGAGGCTTATGTCTCGCAGTCATCTTCTACAGTTATTTTTGTGACTTTTTTTGTGTGTGTGTGTTGAATAATTAATCAGAAGGCAGTTATGAATTTGAAAATGCAAAATATTTACCATCTTTGCACTAGTTCACTCATCAGCTGGTAAAAGTTCAGTTAAAAGATATTTTGAGGAGCCTTCATTTTAACTCAGATAATGAAGGAGTTCACATTAAAATTATCAAGCTTGGTATCTAAGAGACACAAATTCAAGAATAATCCTGAGACTTCCGGTTAACAGCCCATGGTAAAACTAATAATTTAAGATAGAGAGTAGATAGCAACAAGCAGTTACTCTAGCAATTGTGGTTGTAGGAATGTAGTCTGTCATTATGTAGCGATATATCAGTCTACTTAAAGTCTAACCACTGGAGTGGGGAGGAAAAAAAAAAAAACCCAAATCTTGAGTAAAAATCTGAAGACAGGAGTATGGTGCAGTTTTAAAAAATCTTTTGTGTATGTGCATTAAAAACAGACAAATTAATGCTTTTAAGTACTTAATTGAAACCGTATTTCTCATTTCTGGCTACTAAGGTTGCCAGATGTTGAGGGTGGTATCCTGACTGAGTTTTGCTCTCTTGTTCAGCAAGAAATAGGATCTTTTAATTGTGTTATTTTGTGTGATTTGCTGTGAAAACTTTGATTTCATGGAATATTTGAGGTTGGAAGAGACCTCTGGAAACGATCTGATCCAACCTTCCTGCTTGTTCAGGGTCAGTGCAGGTGAATTACTACATTTGTTACTTTATTAAGCTATAAAACACTTTATCTTTTTATATGGGGCAGGTTAAAATCAACTGAAAGCTGTGGACCTTTAATTCCTTCAGTTCTGTTAGTTAAAACCAGAACTGATTACAATTAATCAAACAAGCTGATTTTGCTCAGTCAAGGGAATTACAGAATGTAGGTTTGGAACACAGTCAATTAACTGAGCAGTGTATTGATAATCACAGAAATAAGATTCTCTGGCAGAGAAAAGGTCTCATAGCAATAAATATGCTACTTCAGCATGGTGAATTGAGTAATGAGCCCAGGTGCCCTCCAGCATTGCTCCTGCTTGCAAACACTCCACCTTGAGCACTGCCTTTTCCTATCAAGTGTAGGAACCTCTGGGCAGTAACAGCTGAGTGCTCCGGACAGGAAGCACCTCAGCTAATGATGTATGACAAAGGGGTATGGACTAACCCTGCCATAACACATGGGAGAGGGAGAGTTCATTGCCAGCTCTGAGTTGACAGAGAAGGGCAAAGAGCCTGGCTATGGCACAGCATCAAAATGAGCTAAATCAAATAATAAATTTCCTCCTCCTACTGGCAAAAGTTGTGTCAAAAGAAGGATGAAAAAACGACAAGAGATCAATGGTAGATGGAGTTATCCCTTACAAAATGACTTAGTAATTCTTTGGAAAGAAAATGTGCTGTGTTAAGCCTGAGAGACAAGACATAAAAATAATTACATAGTGTCAAAGAGGTGTATTTTCTTTTTGCAAGATTTCATGCAAATATTTATGAAGTTCAGAATTGATGAGATGCTGTACTGAGTCTGTCTGTACGTACCTCATTTTATACCTTTTTTTTTCTTTCTTTCTTTTCTGGTCAACAAAGGCCTTTTTTGTTAGTTCTGAGTCTCTGCTGAACAGAGATGAACTCTTCAGTGAACTGAGTGAAAGGCTGGCTTTCACTTGGGAGTTAGACTATACCAGAACCTCTGTCTCTGGAGCTAATGTACTAATGTATTTAACATCTGCTGCTTGGAACAGTTATGTGGATTGTAGGCTACTTTTCAAGTAAGATTTAGGGACATACAAATTCTGAGTAAACACCTATCGTATGGGATTAGGGTGTCCGAAATGATAATAAAATAATAAATAAATCATAGTAAACTTTTTTTATTTTCTCCAAATTAAAATTTTAAAACTAATGTCTGTTGCTCTTCTGAATGAGTGCAATGAGCCTCTTAGACGTGTGTAGCAAGTTTCCCATCACTTCTACTCCAGTAGCAAATAAATGCTATTTTTCAGAGTAAGTCAAGTGTTTAAAAACAGTTAGTGACATAGCTTAGGGTCTCTTGAGCATCCAGCTCTATTCCATTCTCCACTCCAGCCCCGTATGGCCATGAACAGTAACAGCAAGAATAATTAGCATGTATATTTTTGTATTTTCTCATTATCTTACATTATTCCTTATAAGAAATGCAAACCTGGTGAATACTTCTGATTTCCAGTACTGTTACTTTGAACCTATGTGTGTATTATTTTTTGCATGTAAGTATAAGTGACAAAAAATGCCTCAAAAATAAGCGTTTTGAGCCTTCTCCCATGTATATTATTTTAGAAATCCTGGATTTCATATAAATATCTCTATGCAGATGTGTAACTAACTGTTTTATATGTATCATGCAGACTCCTATTGAGTGAACTCATAGTCATCATATTCACTTTTAATTTACAAGTATCTTAAAAAATGAAAACTACAGAGACTATGATGATATTTACTTTTTCTTGAATGTCATATTTTCTTCTAAATGCTATGCCATAACCTTTCTTCCACTGCAGTTTGCTTTGTATGTTAAAGCAAAATTGATCCCTGAGCAGAAAGTTGACACAAATGTTACACGCCTCTTAAATTCTGTGTAAACTATGCCTGGGTCATGGGATTTATACTGATATTTTACAGAAGGTTGAGATTCACCTTTAAGACCTGATTGTAGCATTGTTTTATATTAAGTATGCTGAGCTTTTCTAATAATTGTAAACAGTAAAACCAGTTTCTCATTGTCATTAGATTTTGCTGTTGATATCCTTTATCTCATATCATCCATATCTCGTATCTTCCCCTCAGCTGGGTAGGTATCATCTTTATGCAAGGCTATTATCAAACTAGATCAAAGTAACATTTTATCTAGCCCCGTGTCTTGTTTTGACAGGGGATCAGCACTGGATGCCAATAAATGAAGTGTCAGAAACTCCTCAACAAAAATGTGTGTCCTTAAAGACTGACTTTATTTAAAAGTTTGGGGATTTAATTGAATTTTGAAATGCAAGGTTTTATGTAGTTCCATAGACAAGAGAAAATGTTGGTGGAAATTCCTGCAGTTCTGTTCTATAGTTCTGATGCAGTTTATTCTAGGATTGATCTGGTAGTTTCCAGAAGCTCTTTTTCTTTCTTTTTTTCTTTTTTTTTTTCTTTTCTTTCTTTCTTTTTTTTTTTGTTGCTGGTTGTATTTCTCTCTCTGTTTCAGTAATGCATATTAATATGAGTAGTCTGAAACTGTCTTTTCTTTCTGATTCTTGGATCCTTTATATGATTAATGTTTTTATGCCTCCAGTATTGTCTTATGGGTTTAGCTGAAAAATTCAGCATTCATTTGAATGGAATTTCCCTTTTCCTGGAACAAAGGAAAGGAAAAGAACTGCTGATGCTTCTCGAAATATATTTAAACAAAAGATTGTCAGTCATTTGTTGGTATTCTCTGTCACGCGGAGAAGATCATGTTCCACTGCAATCTGCTTCAGAGCCTGGCTTGCTGAAAACACTGCGTTTTGTTGCTTCCTGTCAGCCTCGTTCAGCGTTGATCTTGGTAAAAGCAAGTTATTGCTGCTGGGGCATTCTTAGGGATCAAGTAAGGGAAAATGCTCTCTCTTGTATTCAAAGAGGCAATGCCACAAATCCTGTATAATTACTCTGCCCCACCCTGTTTGGGGTCCTATAAATTATTAGGCATCTTTAAGAGATCCATAAAAGATAGCTAAGTATTCAGCTGACATACTACAACTGCAATAGGTTTATTTGCATAGGAGTAGAGCAGCAGTGGGTTTTCAGCAAGGTGGAGAGGTGCACAGTTGAGTAGGCAACAGATCCAAAAAAGAGAAAGTGACAGTGTCTTGCCACCTTGCCACCAAAAATAAATATTCTGGCTTTATTTGATATTGACTGTGCTTTTAAGTAGCTGTTTTTGGTAAAAAAGTTCAGATATTTACTTCCTATGAGAGAGTTTCTAATCTTTATATATTAAGATACAGTCAGAGTCAAAGGATTTGGCACTCTTGTGAATATAGACCAATTCTTTAACCATTTAAGGAGCTCCTAAATTATCCTCTTAAGTCACTAACATATCCTAAACCACCTTCTCACTTCTGCCTGTTTACTATGTAGAAAAATATTTGGCTGATTCACATTGCTTAGTTATAAGTTTTCATTTGTAAAACTGCCAGCATCAGCCTCCAAGAGTTGTGGGTCAGGTATAAAATATAGATTATGCAGATCAGGATTGAAATGCCTGAACAGAATTTGCTGAGGGAGCTTATACAGCCCCCATCAGCATTTTGCCTGCTATGAAAATGTTACTTCTCTACTTAGTGCTGAACGTCTCTCACAGAGTTTATAGCTGAGCAACTAAAAATTTCAATAAAAGAAAAATCATCCTCTCTCTAGTTTTGTATTAAAAAAATTAATACAGAAACTGCATCAAGACTTGCATCTGTATCTTTCTGATGCAGTATGACAGTGCAGTACAAAACTAGATTTCTAAGAAATACAGTGTTGGTGAGCATAGAAATAAAATATATAAATTTATTCAGGCACTTTAAAAATCTAATGTTGAGTTCTGTTTTGATAAGATAAGGGACCACCCATAGGGTTTAGAATCTCTATTCTAATTGTCTTTTGCCTGTAAGAGAAAAAAATGTATGGGTAGCCTTTTTTTAATATATATATCTGCTTTCATAGCCACGAGGTATAAATGAAATCTCAGTTTCCATTTTCTCTAATTTTCTGCTTACTGTCCATCACAGCAAGATTTCTTGGAGGCTTTAAATAATCCATTACTGTGATTTCTTTTCTTTTTCTTTTTTTTTTTTTTTTTCCTCAAAGTTATTGGTTTTGTTTCACGAGGAAATGCACTCTGGTTTTGTTCAGTACTCCAATGCCATGCCTGCAAATTGCCTTCTTGCTGGAATTACTGCTTTCCTTTCTACTTGGGAGATGACTGGGCACCAAACAGACACACCATCATTTCCTGGCTCCTAATGGACCTGCTCTAAATCTGTGGGGACACACAAACAGCCTTGTACTTAGGCAGCCTACTGGATATCTTGTGGACAGGGCAGGATGGTGCAGGGTTCAGGAACAACATGCACAGTCCTGGGTTGCTTAGTGGGGAATTTGCTATATGGAAGCAGTAGCACATGGTATAGTTTGGGCAACTTAAAGGTATGCCTTGTATCATGAAAGGGAGCCTGAAGTGAGATTTCATCTTCTTCTGCTCTCTTTGTGTCATATAATTAATTGTTTTGCAGCAAAACTACTGAGTAGTGGTTGTGTCTTGCCCAGTGACAGCAGGGAGTAGTCACATGCATCAACTGGAAGATAATTAACTTGGGTAACTTGCTGGGTTTTGTACATGGGTATATTCTATATTTGTGTTCCTCTTACTTCAGATAAATCAGTTATTTGTATGCAGTTTTGCTACATGCCTTGTTGTTGTTTGGTTTTGCTTTTCATATTCTTTATAAGTAATGCTGGCAAATCACCATAATTGTAATTCGGAGAAGAATAAAATGAGGGACAGTGCAGTTTCTTTCCAATAATGTGTATGTTATCTTGTTTCAGAAGTACAACTTAGCCTAGGGTTGAAGGGTTTACTATCCGTGAAGTTCAGGGCTGACAGTTTACATTTTAACATTGCATCTGTTCAAGGATAATACATTTTTTTTTTTTCTTATGGAGTTAACCCTCAGTGTTTGCTAAGTCTAGTATCTGATGCTTGGCTTTATGTTAAGAACGGAGTATAAAGCATCATTTGGCATTTTCTGATTGTGACTAGAGTACTAGAAGACTACAATTAGTTTTTCAGTGATCAAGAATAAATTAAACAAATGTTACTAAAGAACAGTGTATTGTTTCAATAAGCCTGTTGCTTTTTGAGCTCTAGCAAAAGAAGCCTATTATTACCAATTTTGCTGTTAGTGATACAGATGAGAAATGTCTTGGATTATACATACAAGTGATTTTTTTTTCTTCTTTTCTGGATTGTCATTGTGTGGTATCTGTTCAAATACTTTTGTAAGTTATCTTTTTTTTTTTCCCCTAGCTTTTCTCCTTCTGACATGGTTCTTGCCAAGGATTTTCTTTAAAAGTTTTTTTCAAAACAGTAAAAATAAGCACAAGATTAGATGTGTCATTCTGCTTATATGGTTTAGCTGCTGGGGACAGAGAGAAGCTGGTATAATTTAATTTGCTAAATGGTCTTTCAATTCTAGGATTCTAGACATTAACCATTAATATTCATACAAAGTCTTCCTTAAAAGAAATCAATAGCACATCTGACCTTAATAACAGGGTTTTTGTCTGTAATCAATACAATCACTAGCATAACATATTACCCTTCAGAATTGCACTCTAGCTGGTTGAAGCTCTCTGGAAATCTTTGAACTTGAAGCAGATTGGAGCTGAAAAACATTTCAGTGTGTTCAATGTTGCTAATGCCTAGCTGTGTTTCATAGGAGATCTAGATCTGGTTTCTTAGGAGATCATATTTTTTGATTATCCGTTGCTTTTTTTTTACATGCTTTAAATGTATTTGATGTAAAGTATGATCATGTTTTCTAAAGAATTCTCAAGCTTTTGAAAAAAAAAAACTCTTCATTTTCTAGAAAATGCAGTCATCAGCAGGTACTCAACCTTAAAAATCATAAGGGAATACAAATATTTGTACTTCAGTAATAATAACAATTAATTAGAAATTAGATCAATTAATTTTCCTGGGGGGAAAAAAAAATCTCTTTATCTGCCAGGTTTTTGAATGCTTGGCATCTTGCCTTACAGCAAAAAGTTTCTGTTTTCTCTGCAGTTAAAATTGTGTTGAAATGAGATATCACAGTTCATCATCAGACAGCGTAAGGTATAGAGCTATATTGTACAAGGTAGCTAACATTCCATTGTGGGGGAAAATAGCAAGTGGATAAAAAGAGAAAAATAATTGTATTTTACTGTTTTATTTTACTCTCTTGGAAGGACTGGCTAGCCAAAGCTAGATATAGAACTGACTTCTAGCTGTGTAAATCCCAGTGGATTTGCAGAAAATCCTCCTTCAAAAACCGTGGATGCTGTGGTCACTCTGTTGCTTCTGGTGCTCTCCTTTTTTCTGGTATCATCGCTTACTGTGTGGCCTCTTGACTTACAGTTGCCCATCCACTGTGGCTCTAGTGGACTTTACATTACATTCTAAGACTTCAACTCTTAGCTGAGTGGGAGCAAAACTGTGCTTTTCTTTCCTGGATATATGATGCTGTGGATTTCTGCTAAGGCTGGCCCAGGGTCTGCAGGCAAGATTGCCCTTCACTTAAAATATTTTACTGTCACTACTGTAAGTGCTTTCTTGATTAAAGAAAATAAGGTGGCTTCATGCTTAGGCAACCAGAAGACTAGTTATTACTTTTCAAATATCACCAGGCCCTTTCTTTTGCTTTGTGATAGGCTTGACTTGCTGCCAGTACCTTCAACCACTCAAAATTGTCCTTTGCAGCTCAGACAGGCAACTAAACAATATTTGCATTGTCTTGAAATTTTACATAAATAATTTTTCTTAGTGCTGTAAGTCACAGGGGACTATTCCATACATCAATAGTTTTGGCGTGATATTGGTTTTGTGTAGTGATTCCATACGGCTAAACTATGACCTCTAGTTCTGATTCAAGTAAAACTGATTTCTGTGATGTATTTTTCCCTGGGTGGTTCTTGTTTGATCACCCTATTTTTTGGTTTATTTGTTTGCTTTTAAATGATGTGTAACATTTCCAGGAATAGAAAAGTAATGTAGAAATGTATTCTGTACTTTTTACTTCTTATTAATTTTTCACTAAACTTAGAGGGTTGCCTGTTAGCTTGAACTCCCTGACCAGTGCTTTTGCTATAGAGCAGTTAGCTGCCTTTATCCGTGTTCCTCAGGGGACAAAAGAATACCAAAAAAGAAGCTTCTTCTTTTTCTGCCAAGCATTAGTATTCACCAACTGTACTGTGACAGTGTTACAGCAGCTGCTGAAATCCTGTCATTAAATCCTGATGTTACACATCTGGCAGCTTGTCTTCATGTAAGCTAGTCAGTGAACATACATTATGTAGCTATCAATAGTTTTCTAAAATTATATTAAAATAGATATTTCATAAGTTTAAGCACAATAATACAAAATTTAATATACCTGATATTTATTATAGTTCTTTGACGCACATGCTTGCTTTACAACAAGTTTCATTTTTTTATGCTAATTCTTAAAGGAAAGTTGAAATTGCAATAGATAAAATAACACCTAGTTCAAGTAAAGGATGTGTTGCTCTTATGCTAATGTCTGTGCTCACTCCTACTCTGAGCAGCAAGCTGCTGTATAAGAAATCTGTCCAAACTTGCAGCTTTGATTATTAGCTTTGGGCCTTAACAGGGAAAAATAAAAAAGAAAAGCACCTTAGTTTTCTGTTCTTATTGCCTTCCCTTGAACAGATTAAATGCTTAATTGTTTGTATTTGAATTTTTCAAAACAGATATAAATGCAGAAATGCCTAGGAGATTATATAACCCTAGGAGTCATACAGAGTTTAAAAATCACCCAGTATACATGATTACCTTAACTATCTAGTACTTTTTGAGTAGTTTTTGCTACACTTGAATTTTACATAGATGTTTTGTGCTCTTACATATTCAAGAATTCCCTTTGCAGTCTAGACTAAATGTTAACAGTGACAAAAGATAAAATGGCCTATTCAGATTCATATCCCTCTGGTAAATGCAAAGCAAACAGAACATCTCCTCTACTAGATCTTTGTTTTTCATTACAACAACAACAACAACAAAACCTATTTGGCTTCACCTCAAGCCTTCAATTGCTCTGTTGGGTTATTAAATATACAGTAGAAGAGCCAGTCATGAGTAGTATAGCCTGTGTACCTTGTCTGTTCTTCATAAATTCATTACCATGTTTAAGAGACTGGAGTTGTATTGACTTTTCTTTCTAAGAATCTTTCTTATTCTCATAACTGCTTTCAAGAGTTATGAGAGTTTTCCTGTCTTTCTCACCCCCATTACTCACTGCATCATGCTTTTATATAATAATGTCAGTATTGGAGACTACCATCCAGCTAGCTCAGTGCTAACAGCTGACATCTGCCAAATTACTAGGGGTATTGAAGGTATTTACTGAAGTGAGGGAACCTAATATATTGCTAAAATAGAATTTATTACCTTGAGATTAGTTTGATTTCAGTCAATAGGGAGTTGAGCTTTGCATTACAAAGTACAGTGTCCAGTGGGTGTATGTCCTATTTTGTATTTAAAACAGATTTCTTTTTCCCTCCTGTAGTGTATCTGGAAGGAAAAGAGAAGCGATTTTTGTGGAGGTGGTATCATACTTTGAGGCTAACTTTGCACTATAAGATGTGCATAGTAAGATTATATTTCTATGTATAAATTTATACAGTGAAATAGGATTTAAAAATGCATGGATCCTAATAAATCTAGGTTTGGAAGAAGTAGAAATATAGAAAAATAAAACAAGTATGATGTGCCTCCTTAAACAACCCTGGCAACATTGACAGTCCTTGCTGCCCTGAAGGTATGGTTCAGATTTAAAACAGCAAATTTTTGAAATTTGAGGTATGTAGGTATGTTAAGTATCTATTATTTGGTTTATCATAACACTTTTTTTTCCCCAACAGAATTGGTTTCTTCATTATAAAAGGTATTGCCATAAATTACATGATGGTAAGGGAAAGATATACAAAGATATCAAGTCCTTACGTTGTTTCTCCCTGGGTTTGGCTCTGTACAATCAGAGAGGCTTATGAAAATTAAGCTGTTTTATCTGGTATATGGTGGATTATCTTCAATAGCTAGATAAGAGGGAACAAGTTGGGAATTCACAAATGTCTGTTGTTGGTGATGATCTACGAAGCAGATGGAAAACAGATTTTTGTTAAGCTGATTCTGCAAAATCGAGTGTAGCAAAGGAACTTGAATGTGAAAATACCCTTGTATTGCAGGTCTATGGTGACAGAAAAATGCATATTAGAGCATAGCAACATGTGATTTGTTTGTGTATTCATAGGATGTATTTATCCTATACAGACATGGTTACTACTGGACATTACAGGAACAGAATTTGTAGAAATATTAGCTTTTTTATTGCTAAGATGAGATAGGTGCTATAAATTCCTAATTTTGAAAACATAAATCACCTCAACTATGAAAGATTTTAAATCCTTTGTTGCTTTAAATTAATGTACAGTTGTAACAGTATGATCTCCAATAATACAAAATCAGCTTATCTTGACATAGATTTGGAGTTTTGTTTTGGCAAGCATTCTAAGTATCTTTTGAAAAATCATAAACTTTGAAACAAGGACATGTTAAAATGGGCTTGACTGAATGTTACTTTGAACAGGGGGCTGATAGTAGAGGAAGATTAAGCTTTAGATATGGGTTTCCATATAGCTGTATGAATAGAAATTGTTCCATTTCAAGTGATAATTTATTCCTGGCATCCAAGATACAGTTGTCAAGTATTATGTGTTACCACTTGTGTTGCTGATGACAAAGGGTTATACTTAAATAGTTTAGCAATTTAAGTGTTATTATCATTAGTGAATGGCAGGCTTTATACATTTTTTTATTTAATAACTAAATTGGTTTGGAAAATAAGGAAAGCCTTTTTTGTTGTTTTTAATTCAGTAGATCTGTTAATATACAGGATTTTCTCTATTAAGTAAAAACAAAATAATTTTATTTTTAATTGTTAAATATTCTATGAAGTATATACATGCCAAGTAAGTAGCTTTTCTTGTAAATCAATGATAGCTCTTTCCATAACCATTCTTTGTCTTTATTTAGTAAAGATGGAGAGTAATGTTTATAATGTGTCATGGTAATGTGAAGGTCATGGCTTCATACCAGACAAGAGCATTTCATATTCTTTAAATACAAGTTAGTATTGATGTAATCACTGAAACATTTCAGAGTTAGTAAGAGGTAAGCCTGAATTGAAGGGAATTTCATTATACTGGAAAAGGAAGTGTATTTTTAATAGTTACTCATGTTATCATATAAAACAAACAAATTCTCCTTTCAGATTTTTTGGGTTCAGTATTAATTTTATCCTACTTGTAATATGCAAGCAAGGATATTCCTGTTCTTACAAGGTATATATCACTTCAAAGTAAATATAATTTAGGGACAAAAGGGGCCAGAATACTTTTATTAAATAGACATATATACCTAAAAAAGAAAATTTATTTATGCAATCTTCATACTTACATGTTAGTCATATGGACTAGAATTACCTATGTGAAACCAGAGTATTTCTTGGTGAAAGAATCTGGAACTGTTAAGAGTTTGTCGCAAATAACATTCTGTGCCATATAGTTGATAATGAGGAATTTATTACTGACATCAATGAGAAATGGAATCTGTCAAGAAATGTTGTAATTTTTTTTCTCAAATCAAAATTAAAGTTTTGAAGACTCAACTTTTGCATGAAGCATATGTAAAAAAGCCTACTTCATTCTTTCAAACTGAAATCTGTTCTGTGACCAGCACAAAAACTGACACCAGGATATGCTCTTAGGGGTCTAACTGATGAGCTTCTGACTAAGTTATTTCTATCAGACAGTGGTAATAATTTTGAAGTTACAAAGCACTGAGAATTTTCAGTGCTGACCAATTCTCTCTGTCTGTGTCTGTGTCTGTGTCTCTATTTTTTGTAACATAAACACATTCTAAGCCTGGTGTAAGATTATTTTCCATTTATCATTGTAATTCAAATCAATGATTGTAGCTGTTAATTGCTAGGATACACTTGCTAAGAAAAGACTTGCTGTTAAGATACACTTTTTGTACTATAATCATCACAACAGAAGTATTTCACATTAACTATGATTTTACATACCTTTGTGAGTAAAGGATGTGAACAGTGATTGCAAGCTGGGAGGTCATGTTTTGTGAAAATGTAAATTAAATACCAAAACAAACTCGAAGTGGGGAGTCAAAGGTAGGCTAATGCAGAAGTCATCTTAAAAGTACTCTTGGCAAATTGCAATGTGCATAGCAGTCCCTGCATGTTATTCAGAGCTGCCTATGTGGACACTGAAACAAGACTGCTGTACAGGTGCTAGATTTTCATTTAATAAATAGTCTGTACAGTATCAAACTATATAAAAAGTCTAAAAAGCACAATGAGAATTATTATATTTAAAAACTGTTCTATATTGTAAAAATGTTAAAATTAGGTCAAAACCACCATTAAAAAAGGTATGAAATGTGCAATTTTGCTAGTGGAAAAAGGGGCTCAAGAAGGCTGCCATAAGAAAGGCTGATACAAGTTGCTCTGTGATCTCTCCTTGTGCCCAGGATCCTCACATATCACACAGGCCTCTAGGCCATTCGTTTCATGCAAGTAGGACATGAGCTTGAAGTATCCATCACTGATGTCAATAGAAAAGAGAGGCTCCATGAGGAGTGCAAAGCTATTTTAAGAGACAAATGCACAGTGCAGTCTTTTTATGCAAGTACTTGGAAAACACAGGAACAATATTGTTTTCAAACTGAAGAGCTGTGAAATCAGTGGAGTTGTAAGGTCATATAATGAATGGTAGGACCTTGTAATATCATAAGCTTTTTCTGGAAGCAAAACATTTGTTCTTGTTCTCATTTGAGAACCTAGCTGAGTTTTAATCACAAGCTGCAAAGATTATATATTCCCAAAGGTACTAAAATTAATATAACTTAGATAAAATATTGCTAAAAGGCAGTAATCCTTTACACTTATTTCTCACAAAAACACCAAGTGAGGAACCAGTAAATAAAGGCAATATAAATGGCAGACACAGTGAAACAGATTGCTGCAACATAATTCTTGAGTGTTAACCGGCACTTAACACAGCAACTCTACCTTCAATTTGACAAATACAATAAAACATCTATGTTGACATACATGTGGTGCACTTAACCACTTTTATTTATGTAAGTAATGGAGGTGTTAAAATTGTCTTGAAAAGCAGACATCAAAGGAAGAGAAAAGGATAGGAAAACGCAGGTAGTAGCCATTGCTTTCAGTGACCAATGATTGATTATTTTCCCCCCCATATCCTGAACTAATAGTTTCCATGCAAAGCCTCTCTTTTGTTGCCCAACTGTATAGGAACCTTGGTAAGGTTGGAGGGAGTCCACTGGTTTTCAACAATAGTTAGTTATGAAGACTTATTTTAATGAAATACAATTAAGCTAAAAGTGTGTGCATCTCACACGCTGCCTATGGTACATTTTAAATATATACACTGTCATTATATACACAGACATCCTGTATGTACACGGTCATCACCTTCATTAGGAAGTTAAAAGTCGATAGATAATGAACCTTGTGCAGTATCTTCTCTTCCTCTGACATAGATTTCACAGGGAATCTCTTCCATAACCCTGTCTTCTATGACTTGCTCGGGGCAGTCATGCGCTTGCTTGAAAGTGTAGCTGCTTTTCTTGAATGTGCTATTGAAAGTTTTCATTGGCTGAGGTTGCGCAAAATCGTTGCGGAAGGGAAGTTCTACGGAGCTGAGGTTTGTCCTGCTTTGTTTTATGTTAGAGGCCTGAGAGCCACAGTGGTGGTCATGAATGCATCTAGAAGCTGTGGAGGAGCGTCTCATTTTCTGGTAATTTTCAAGTTCTTCTGATAAATCTGCCAAATCTGCAGAAATTTCTTTGTCCCTTAGTGAAAACAGTTCATAGTGTGGAGGATCAAATACTTCTTGGAAACCAGTTTTATTGAAAGCAGTCTTGCAAGCCATAACCTTTTTGCGAGGTTGCTTCACTTGCACTAGAATGGAAATGATGAGAAGAACTAAAACTATCCCTGATGTGATGCCTATGATTGTTCCATGAGTTTTGGTGATTTGTTCAAACAATCCGGCCTTTTTCTTTTCTGGAAAGAAAAAGTGGGGATTAATACTGTGTATTATTCTTCACTTTTTTGATAATGTGTCAAAGTAAATCAAGCTATATTCTGATCACCATGTGGGCGCTATTATTAGGGACATACTTCATGGCACTGGAGACTACGACTGTACGTCACTGAGACCTGTCCTGTAGGATCTGTGCATTTGTTCAGCAAGTCTAATTCCTTGTCTTTAGCTACCATATATGATAATCTGGCAACAGCAGAGCTGTGCCTAGTGCATGCTGTCTACTAAAGGAAGCAACTCCATTTCTGAGTTTGTACTAGTTCAGTTCACGTTCTAAGATCCTTGATTTAAAGAGGATTTAGTACAGTTACAAATGCTGCTTCCTCATCACAACTTGGTGCTATTGGCCATATCCACATTGAACAGGGAAGGAAACCTACAGCTAAAATTATCTATTTTTTTTTAAAGAAAGATGTACAACAGCAGTGATGTAAAACTGGCCCTGCTGCTAGTCCTCACTTTGGAAACGGAGTGGTCCTGCCAGCGCATAGGTGTGTTACACCTGTTTCAGTGCCAGCAAGGTCCAGTTTGTTCCAGCTGTAGCAGCCCACTAATAGAGTCAGTTGGGAAGAACAAAAACCCAAACCAGCCAACCCAAATCCCTTGGAACTGCATGGCAGCACTTTTTATGAAAACACACAAGATGGCAGCAGCAGACTAAGATGGTTTCCCATGCTTAACAAACCTCTTTGAAGACATTTTTTCCACTTTTTTTGTTCTGTAAAAGTACTTGTCCCAGGTGACTAAAAGAATTCTATGCTAATACAATTTAAAATAATCACCAGGAATAAAAGCACTATATACTACAGAGCGTCTCCATACACAGCAATTGCATTAACGCTCAGTCTTAACAATTAAGAAGTTAAAATCAAACTAAGGTTTAGAACTGTATTTAGTGTTGTAGATTACAGTTTCAGATCTGAAGATTTCTGACCTGAAAAAGGCCTTTTCTGCTTGAAGGCTTCACTTTCTCTTTCCATCTGTATCACTTTTCTAATAAGATATTAGTTGTCCATACAAGGCTTGTTTCATTTAAATTTTAGGAATGGGTCCTGTGCAACCTGGCAGACACTATATTCCATTTCTTATTAAGCTAATGTCCTTTTAAAACAGAAAGAATATTTTGAAGAGGAACAAAGGTTTTAACTATAAAGCAGTAGGATCAATCTTCACAATGTTCATATGCCTCCTGAGTTTAAATTAAAAATTTGAAACACCTTCCTGAGATTAACAGAACAGCTGTCTTTGGGATATTTTTAGGTAAAGACATTTCATGATTTTCTTGAAAGGCAAACGGGCTATGCTGAATCACAGGGTTATACTTTGCATTATATTCACCTCTGCAGTGGTTTTCATCCCAAGGGTATGCACAGTTTTGAATGCCATTGCAGACTAAAGAATTATTGATGCACATGTTGCTATGGCAGAAATAGGTGCTGCCTGAGCAGGGAGCTGTGGAAAAGAAGAGAAAGGCAATATTAGGATTTTCAAAACTCACACATTGCCCCCAAACAGTAAATTCCTATTACCTTAACAGGCATACGCATTATTTATCCCTTTGCAGTTTAAACTTGAGGTTCCTTGAACACATCACTTATTATCAGCTAGTTTACTCTGTGTTCATTTGGTTGCTTTCAGATGTATTATCAATGCTACAAACAAAACTATCCTGCTTAAACTGGGTAGCAGAAAGAGACAGTCACCCAGTGCAGCTGATGGAAGGCTTTAATACTTGTCTTTAAAAACAAAATACTTAGAAATCACATGCTCTCCATCAATTATATATTTATTCAATCTGCTGTTCATCTGCTGTGTAGATGACATAGCTGGTTCTGAAGCAGTCCCTGAACATCTGCATTTTAGAGCCCAGTAATATGTTAAGGCAAATCAGATTTCAGCTTGCACAGAACTGTGTTTCAGTAATTGTGAGAGGTTTCGGTAACTGGAGGCATAAAAGGCATTTCTGCCTGTGAATCAAAGCTCTTGCATCTTCCTATTAGAGCTAATGCAGGGATTGACAGAGAGAGCACAGTTTAGCATTTTATCTATCTAGCTACAGTTAGAAATTTGGTAAAATAAATTAATTAGAAATTTCTTCTAAAGAAGACTTTAAGCATCTCTGAATGTTCTTCACATTAAAAAAAATTAAAAGGGTGTTGTATAAAATACATAGTGTTTTCTTTACGGCTTCAGAACGTGGGACAGGAACTTGGTGTACCTTTCTCAGCTTCAGAAACATGTTTTTATCACAGCAATGTCTACTGTTAGTGGAGTCTGTTATACATTAAATAGCATAGATGTAAGATAGACATTACTATTTGGTTCCAAGTCTTTGATCTGTTGGAAGGGAAAAAAGATCTAGGTGTTTCTTTCTCAAATTGGAAAGAATGTGCAAGCTTTGCTTTATAAATAATGGTCCAATTTATCTTTTATATAGAATAGCTTAAAAAACAAATGTATATAACAGATTACAAAGTCTATAAAGATATTTCTGACTGTGGGACAAAGTAAGGGGTATGAAAGTGGAGTTGGGAATGGCTGGTAAGCACCCAAGTGTACTTGCTAATGCATCAGTTCTGGCCCATCTGGAGGTGCACTGCCTCTGGAATAGCCAATGAAGAACTATGATGCAAGACACATTCCCATCCTTATTCCTCTGTACAGGAGAATTGTTTCATGCTTCTGTCTTTTTGGATGATGCATTTTGCTATTGTTTCTCCATCCCCATCACAGTATGTGGTTTATGTTCCTGCATAGTCTCTTTGCTGGCTTATGTTCACATGTCCATAAAGGTGGACGCGTGCACTTTATTTCTGTTGTTTGGTAGAGTAAGTCTCCCTAATAGCTACAATGTTTGAGAGTTTAGGCCAGGATTTCAGTAACTGCTGGGCTTCTCTTGTAACTGCTTTCTATGACCAACACAGTATTCACAGTGTTGTTACTATCTAGCATTATTCATGTATTGACTTCAGCTAGAAATCAGATACATTGATTTCTAACACTGCTGTTAGCTGAATTACTTTGTCAAATCTGCAAGCTGTACCAGGTATGTGTGAAGTGCCTGTCATGCACAGTTGATTCATTTATGTAAATCTTTTCAGAAATATTGATTGTTTTCATGGTTGGTGTCATATAATTATAAATAGCTTAATGATCTGAAAAAAGATAAGCAAGGATTTATTATTTTTGGTTAGAATATTTGCTTAATACTCGATTATTTAAAAATATACTAAACTTATTTTTTGGGCCCATACTTTTGAATTACTCTTTGAGAAAACAAAAAGATAATATATCAAGCTGGAAGATAAATAAGAACAACCACATACCACTGCTGACTTTCTTTTGGCAATGACTTTTGAGTCACTTTAAAAATCCTGAATTTGAAAAAGTTATCTAACCTTTGGAGCAGTCATTGTTTCAGCCTCTTATACTCAAATCAATATTTATACAATAAATCAATAATTCCTCTGGCAAAATTCCTAGCATTTTCTGACTGAAAGCTGGAATTACTTACACTAACGCTTTTACTGATAATTACCTTGAAAAATAAAAAGTAGTGGAAAAACCATTAGAAGTTTGGCAAGCAAATATTGCATAAAAGTCGTAGTTTCAGAAAATCATGGTATGAAAAATTTACTAAACCTTATTTTAGTTTACCGAACCCTATTTTTATCATCTAACCTATTTTAGATTAAGCTATTTAAACTATGTTAGATATTAGATCATTTTCAGAAGTACTCAGTTGTTTCTTACTGTCATGTACATACAGTAGGCAATACAATATTTTTTTAGTTGTTGTTACTCTTGAAAGAGTGTTTTACAGAAAGTAATTTTTATCCTGTGTTGAACTTCACTGGTTATGGAACAGAACCTAAAGTCTGTCTGTTATCTGCACTCGAGCTTTTCTGCATGGTGGGCAGCAACATTTTTGTCAGGACTGGCTACAGACGTGTTAGTACTGTCAAAAGAGTTACTTTCTTGTACTATTTATTCTGCGAGCAAAAGTTATTGAAAACTTAACCTTTAGCACAAAAGTAGTTTTGATTTCCAGACGTTAAATGTCAGATGTTTTATTCAGCTCCCCCAATGTATCGCAGATCTCTGCAGTTTCTTCTGACCCTTGAGCCACTGCTGGTGTCTGGCACTGAAGTGGAAGCTGGCGGCTGGTGGGAGAGGGCCCTTTAATCCTGCTGTCTTTCAAGTAGGTTTGAGCTTGCTGTAGAACTCAGTGAGGACCTGGCCTGAGGCTGCATTATTACTGAATTCAAGTGAAAATTAATCCCTCTAACCAAGAAGGAAAGCCCTTCTTCAGAACCAGTGCTCATAAGGGTGCCAAAGCAAGTATTCAATTCATGCGTCTATACGTAAAGGAAACAGAAATACCACTTTTTTTTCACGTGTTCCTGCTGCATAATAGGCAGCAGAGGCTTTTCTCTAAATGCCTGAAGTACCCTGATAGAGATGGGGGAAACTGATACTTTAGAATCTACTTACGATCCACAAAGGAGGTGAACAGCATTCGGAATCTGCTCAGCCTGCTGCCTTCATCGGCCCACATGCGCACCACGCCAGTGCCCGTCTGCAGCACCACATCGTTGGCTACCGTGCTGCAGAACTTGGCCTTGAGGTTCTCGATAGAGCTGCTCCCATCGTACACAGCAACAAAGTTTCGTTTGCATTCGTTGGAATGCTCCATTTGGTAGTCCAGAAATCGCAAATAAATCTGTCAGGAAAGGGAAAGGATAGTCTCCAGGAAAAGTCATACACAGAGGACTTTTTTTTTCTTATCTTATTGGCAAATCTGGAATAAGATGTTCCTTGAATAAGGGTTTGTAAGTGAGCCACCAAAGCATGAGAAAGTCCATCCTTAAAAAAAAAAAAAAATCCCTTTGAATGTATCTGTTTTGTATCAGGGAGCCTCTGTCCATTTGGAAACCTGTCTGAGGTCTCTGAATCCACCGGTGAGCAGGTCCTAATCCAGGAGGTCTCCAGCACATCCTTAAAACTGTACTGGTTCTAAATGCAGTTGAGAGTTACCTCTGTGGTGATACACTGAATGCTAACAGCCTTTGTCATGCTACAACTTTTCATGCAATTTCCTAACGGCAATAATTGCAAATTCCTCTTGAGCTTGCAAAGAAGGGAAGACAGACTGGACATACACTGTGCTTAGTACCTTTTCTTCTACCCTTTCGCTGTATCTCATTTTTAATCTGAGCTAGTGGCAAAGCCCCGTGAAACTGTGTTGTAAGGATTTCACTAAAACAAAACCAGAACCTTTGCATGGCAGTTTCTCCTCACCATGCACCTAACAGGCATGGTTAAAAATACAGTAAAAGGCTGCTAACACCTGTACTGTCTGGCTTTTCCTTTCCCCAGAGCTTTACAGAGGCTGGCGCTTCCCCTTGCACATGCTGGGAGAAAGTGCAGCCTGTGCTGTAGTATCTCATGCTTCATCTCGCTCGGTTTTGTGAAACTAGCACTTTGTTATATGTAGGTATTTTCCCCAGTGACTTTGTGTGTGTGCATTCAGCATCACGATGTGCAAAGTGATATTCAGTAAATACGTTTCTTTTGCCACTCTCTTTGTCAGATTTACTGGCAGAAATTCTCGGCTGTGCTGAGAATGTGTCTGCTGCTGACATCATGTCTCATGGATGTGGGTGTGAGCTGCGTGGCTGGTATTTGGTCTGAAACTCATTATTTTCATTTAAGGATTGCCATTATATATCTGCTGTGATAGTACGATGGAAGCTAAAAATAAATTAGCACACTTTAAATAGATCTATTCTGTGTATGAAAACAAAAGAAAAATCCCATTAAAAAAGGCTCAGCTCAGAAAAAGCTCCTTCTGGTTAGTGTGCCAGGCAAGCAGATCTTGTCAAGGCTTTAGATGCCCAGATAGAGATATAAGAGGTCTTTGCTCTTGGATTATATTGATTAAACTATTCTAGTAGCTTAATTTATTGGAGTAATTATTGGAGGAAATTTATTAAATCTATATTACAGAGATTTTTAGAAGTCCTTCCATTGCTGCAGTTGTGTCCATTTTACAATCTTATTGTTATTACAAAATAAAATTGAAGAAATCAAGAATTTTCCATCTTGATTTTTCTCATGAGACTGTACCGTATTTTATCATTATAATTCTGCCAGAATTGAAGTTTGAGAAACCACTGTCAGAATACCAAGAGTTATTTTTCTGTAATGTTTTAACTGAATAATTTAGGATGATGATCTAATCTCAAGACTGACCCAACTACAACTCTGCCTGCTGGCAACATTCAATAATTTATTAAAATACTTAAGAGTAAAATCTGGTGCACTCAACTGCAAATACAGAAAGAAAACTGTTTTATTATTGTTTCTGGAAGAATTGCTACTATTACTTAGTCTAGCATAGTGCCTTGGGAGTTGAGTCACTTCCTCAAAGGCTCAGATACATTAATATAGTTTTAGTTTCTCTCTTGTCCTGTTCTCTGATCAGGTTTTCTTAGGTTGCTGTTTTAGTACTAATTTGGAAGTTGGAAAATAACGCTGGTTAGTTAACCCTTAGGATTATGCAAAAAAGCAGAGTATGTTTGTAATCTTGGCAAACAATGGTATTTAGCATATATATTTTTTAATTTTATGTGCATGTGACTCATTCAAACAGTGGCATTCACTTTAACACGCACACTTAGAAGCAAAATTACAAAGGAGGCAGCAGGGTGCCCTCGTGGCCAAGAAGGCCAATGGCATCCTGGGGTGCATTAAGAGGAGCATCTCCAGCAGGTCGAGGGAGGTGATCTTCCCCCTCTACTCAGCCCTGGTGAGGCCACATCTGGAGCACTGTGTCCAGTTCTGGGCCCCACAGTACAAGAGGGATGTGGAGCTGCGGGAGAGAGTCCAGCGCAGGGCGACTAGGATGATCAGGGGCCTGGAACATCTGCCCTATGAGGAGAGGCTGAGGGAGCTGGGCTTGTTCAGCCTGGAGAAGAGAAGGCTGAGAGGGGACCTCATCTGTGTCTATAAGTGCCTCAAGGGAGGCAAGGAGGAGGATGGGGCTGGCCTCTTTTCACTGGTGGTCACTGACAGAACCAGAGGAAATGGCCATAAATTGAAGCATAAAAAGTTCCACGGAAACTTAAGGAAGAACTTCTTGACGGTGAGGGTGACAGAGCACTGGAACAGGCTGCCCAGAGAGGTTGTGGAGTCTCCTTCTCTGGAGCTCTTCAAGACCCGCTTGGATGCAGTTCTGTGCCACGTGCTCTAGGTGGCCCTGCGTGTGCAGGGGGGGTTGGACTAGATGACCTCTAGAGGTCCCTTCCAACCTTAGGCATTCTATGATTCTATGATTCTATTGAGAAAAAATATATCTATATTCTTCACTGTAACTCTTAAGTAATTAAGAAGGCCTACTTTGGTATCTCGTGTTAACTTTTTGGCTCTAACATCTAATATATCCCTTTAGGGCTTGGGTCGGAAAATTCTAGGAAATTTTAGTATGGCACTTAAGATTACATGATCCTATAGCAGAATTGGAAGAGGAGTGCCAGTGCCTCAGCCACTTCCAGGAAAAGCTCTTCATTTTATCTCAGACTGCTCACGAAAATAGGTTTTAATTAAAGTGCCACATTGTGAATAGGACTGTGAGGAGCAGCTATGTCTTCTATTGAATCTGAAGAGAACCAAATGCCCAGTAGAACTCCGGCAGCAAAACTGTAAACCATGGCAGCAAGATTTGCTGGCGTTTGTCAGACTTCAGCCATCAGTTTTGCCATAAAATAGATCAAGTTAAAGGCCCTTGAAAAATGTTTGCTAGGCAGTTTTCAGATTTATTTTCTATGTTAAATATCAAATATTAGGAAGAAAAGAGTAGTGGATCTGCTGTATAAGTTTAATTTCAGAAACAATCATCTATCTGGATTTCCTAAGCCACTGATAACTAATTCATTTCAGTGAAAGTGAGACATTATGCAAATTGCACCTGATGACTTATTACCTGTTACTAATGACTTGGAAGCCCATTATATATTGAATTAGATGAATGAAACCAACCTTAGCATTTGGAGTAGCCTTAATTGTCCATATGCAATCAACTGCTTGTCCTGGTTTTGTTTTTTCTTCTTGTTCTACCTGACTGGAACGTACTATTCCATCAGCTCCCGAGAGCTCAAATTGGCAGTCTAGAGAGAACATACAGCTTGCTGTCAGATGCAATGTGATATTCATTAAAATTTTCATATATAAAAAATTGGTAGTGTAATACTAGACCTGGAATGGGATTTAAAATACCTCCCAGGTAAGTGAAGTCAGGATCTGTAATAGAAGGAAGTCATGAATTACAAGAGCTATTAATGCTAGAGAATAACTTCAATTATTCAATGGTGGGACAGGTATGAACAACACGCTTCTTCACTAGGAAAGGATAGGTTTCTTTACCTGGTATAAATGAGTACTTTGCTTGAAATCCTTTTCCTTCCAGCTCCTCATCAGAAATAAACTTGATCCACATGAATCTCCCTGTTGATCTAATCAGTGAAGGACTTTTCAGACCACAGTAACGATCAATGAGAGGGGAGAAACCGAAAGGTCCATCTCGAACCTCCAGATGATCAAACCGGCATTCAAAGGAGGGTTCTATGTAATAAGGTTCATCAAAGGTCAATTCAATTCTTTGTCTTGGAGCAGCTGGAATAGAAAAAATGAGCAAATTTTAAAGGAAGTTATACAAAATACATATGAAGATGTATGATAATAATGAAAACAGAATCTCCAATTAGTGAGATAAAAAAGAAATGGACACATGCAAAATACAAAAAGAGGCAAAATAGTAAGTGATATGTAAAAGAATGGAAAAGAAGATACCAAGAAAAATTCACTGATATATTTCCTAAAAAATAAGCCATATGTGGACATTGATTGGTCCATGTAGCAGGGAAATATCTTATTAGACTGTTCAGAAAAGTATAAATGGTTCATTTGGATAACAGATATTAGGGTGATTATAACTGTTGATAGGTCTGAACCAGTAACAGCCTGACATCAGAATTTGAATTAGCCTCCTCAATCCTCGTTAAGTGCACCTATGGCTACTTTTTGACCTGGTTTTTGCATCTATATATTTGTAGTCTATATCCCAGGTTGGAACTGGGACTTTATATTGTGTGTATAACTCCAGGGGGTTGTCTGTTTCATTATTCTCTTCATTATTCAGCTTCAGATACTCACTGGTACAATTAGAAATCAAATGCTATCTTTATTTTTCTGGATGCAAAAAGGATTTGTTTATACATATCTGGAGTGTTTAGATGAGATGCCACACTAACATGAGTTAGAGAAACAAATCTGTGTCTCTTAATTTGGACATATTGGCAGTGATCTGCAGGAAGGGCCACATCTTAGCTCGGTTGTGAAGATGAAGGCACAGAAGCTGATTCTGTGCCCTGGGGCAACTGCCTTGCACAAAGAAGGTCGAGCAATGGACCTGGTAGATCCCAGCGCTCAGGCTGCACAGGATGGCTGCTTTACTGGGCATTCTGTTACAGGAAAGATGCAAAGCTCTAGAAATGCAGGCACACAAATGAAAATGAAGACCTATGTTAAGGCAGAGCAAGGTATTAAGTATAAGACTGCCCAAGTAAAACTTCTTGTTACTTGAAATATTCTAATTGATGTAAATCTGATGAAAAAGCCGAATAGCATTTTTTAGCCAATTTCAGTGGGGTTTTTTTGGGATACATCTTAATAAGACAGAAAATAATTAGTGCACACATTTTGTGGTATTTATCCAGGATACTCCCACTGGAATGTGTTTTTTCTCATTAATGATTTTTTTTTGTTGTTCCTGTCGTATAATTTTAATAGTGACCTCAGCAGTACTAACAAACCTATGTATTTTTAGTGAAGTGCTATGGTGCTAGTCAACTGTGTCTTTTTTGTTAATAAAAGACAGCATAAAGGCTTTCTGCCTGTGAGATGGCCCTGGAACAATACAGTATGTTCTGGTAAATGCTGAAGATTGTCTTCAACTGTCTTTTGCAGTTTATTATCAGCAACATCAAAAGTGATAATAAGATAACAATTAAGCTATGGTTTTTATCTCATTAGCTTTGTGCTTTGATAGATTAGAGATGAGACGTGTCTTACTCCATACTGTTAATTCCCAAATGTTTGCATTTTCTATTCATTTGTTGCTATTACTTTTGAGAGCATGTTCAACTCTTTTTTTTTTTTCCTTAACAAAATTACTGCAGAATTATGTTACCCATGTGGCTATATGCTACTGGTCAACACATTAAAATGACAGTCTTAACAGTTCAGTGTTCTCCGTATGACAGTAATTACTGCACAACAGACCAGAAATGGAGCCTGTACCTTCCAAAATATAGATACACTCTTGATTCGGCGGGTACGTGTTAGGGTAGTTTGGCGAAGCAAAGTGTCCTCCATTACTTGTGCGTACCCAGTTATCGCACTGGGTGGGAGGAATGCGGTTCACTCCAATATTTTGCCCACCTTAGGGGGAAAAAAAAAATCATGATCAGATGTCTGCAGCAAGCATGCAAATTTGGTATTGCAAAGAAAAACATTTATGCAGAGCAGTAGTATATTAAAGAAGCATGTTTTGGTTGAAAAATCTCTTGCTGTATATGTCAATTTTAACAATTAGCTAGCAAAATAATTTTGTTTAATTTAGCAATGTGATATATCCTGAAGAAATCACTGTTTTGGAGTAAGAGATCTGTACAATAATCCTTGGTAAGGGAAGAGAGGAAGTAATTTTTACCCAAATGACTTTTATTCTTAATTCTCTTGTTTCTCAGTCAGATATTGCCAGCCACTGTGACTACAGCAACACTGTTTTATGACCCACTTTTCTATCCCTGTGCAGATCTAATGCAAAATATTTGTAAGCATTTACTACTTCTGGCCCTGATATACTGAAATACATGACTCTTAGGCTCTTTACAGAAATTTGTTAGTCTACTGAATGTGGATAATATGCAAATACACTAAATACAGCAATGGCAATTAATGAAGTAAAATTACTTGCTGTAGATACTAGTAGCTAAGAGTGTTGTTTAAGATCAAAGTTCTCTTCTAGATGTATCGAGAAACAAGATTTTTGTTTGAGATCATGTAGTTCAAAAAGGTGGTGCGCCATGGTGGAGCATTTGCAGGAGCTTTCCCTGGAGAAAGGGCTAGGGAACAGTGTGATCCCTCTGACATTCTTGTAAAGTGTCTCTCCCTTTTCTCTTTGATAGCTGCAGAGAACGAGGCACAAGCTCTTCCATTTCTGCTAGACTCTCTAAATCCCACAGAGGTGCTCTCAGGATGTTGTTTGTACTTAGGCAGCCTTCCCTGGAGATCTTGGCAAAGGGAGACCTGCTGAAAGGCCTTGGCTGCCTCTGGGAGTTGCAGCTCCTTTCCCCAGGATCTCGGCAGCCTTTCTGTGTATAGGGGTGAGACCTCAGTCTTTCCTCCATAAATTTATAAAGAAAGCGCTCTAGGTGCCAGTTTCTCTCCTATGTATGGATTATTCCCACGTATGAGAAAAACAGATTTGTGCAACTGTTGCCTTCCTCTCTGGGGAGGCACTGGATTCAGAAATGTTTGTGGGTGGACTGTTTGAAAAGCTGCAGAAAACTTGTCAAATGCAGAAAATGTGAATTTCTGTGGTGTTTCTTCCCACCTTTAAGGTCTAAAACCTTTAGAATTTTAACTGGGTGAGTAAGCTTCCCTTTTTTGTGTGTATGTATGTAAAACACGGGCATGTTTAGTGGGAAAAAATGTTGAGATTCATTCTTTTTAATTGAAGAGCTATTAGTAACTGAAGATAAATACCTTCTTTGACTTATTTTACTTATTTCAAAATGATAAAACTCTTAGATTTTTGAAAGAAACCATCAAACCAAATCTGTACCTTGTGTCTTCTGTGCAATGGCAATCCCTTCCACTACAAGAATTGTTACGAGCAGCACTGATGAGAGAAGTTGGACAGGAAAAACATCAGTTATCAAACAAAATATAGAGACCATCTTCTGCAGGCCCGATACATGCAAATCCCAGCATCACTGACAACAATAACAAAATCAGAATATACAAAAATAATTAATGTACTTCTTTAAAATTTCAGCTTTAGGACACTAGTGCAGTTCAGGTGGCACTGTTGGTACCTTTCCCACTTTCCTTAAGAAAATGTTTATGAGAACAGCAACTTCTTGTCTGAGGAGCTTCAAGAATCTTAACCAGAATATCTATCAATTTACAACCATTTTAGAAAAGTTTTAATTATTTTAATATCCTGAAACAAGATGTTTGACTGCTGTAGTGAACTGTATTTATAATAAAACTCCACATGCATAACATGCATATGAAAGACTTCTGTGGCTCATAAGCCACAGTAATCAGAGTAGGCCTTATCCCTCGCGGGGCTGCAGAACCTGGGTAGGGTTGTCCTTGCAGGCTGCTGGCAGCTATGCTGCGTGGAGCTGCAGGGGCACAGACTATCCTACCCAGAGACTGTATGTGGTTATGAGACTTTTCTCACCAACTATTTTTTCCCTTGGGAGAAAAGCACACGACTGTGTTTGCTCCAAAGTTCCCTCAGTTTATGTTTTGTGATCCTTTCTTTCAATTGCGAAATTTAAGGGCCCATGTTTAAGTGCAACAGATTATAATGCATTCTTATAATAGATTATAATGCAGTGTTATACCCAGCCTCTATTTCGCATGGTCATAACAATCTCAAAGCAATTTATACCACTTTATAATTTATTGTACTGCTGCCCACAATGAGATTTTTTTTGAAACAAAGCAAACAAGCACAGAAACCCAGTATAAGGAAAATAAATATTTTCATGACTAACAACATTGACACAGCTAGTCACCAGCAAATCATAATGAAACCCCTGTATTTTAGTATAGCTATCTACTATAGCAAACTCTTAGGTATACCTTTTCCTTCTTTTTCATCCTAAAAATATCATTAGGCATCTGAATTTATCTATATTTACTTCAATAGTCATTTTTTCCTCCACAGATAGCAGCAGCAGATACTCAGTTATGCTGTTCAGTGGCTTCCCTTTTCAAACTGATGCAGATAGATACAGAAACAAGTTTCCTAAAAGGACTTTAAAAAATCTGATTGTTTTTTCACTAAAGCCTGTGCTGTTTCTATAAATAGTCCAGAGCTGTGTATATCTGTGCAAGTGCAAAAGAACAGTACATGCTTCCTGCAGAACAGTATGGATATGCAGGCAATTACAGCAGATAAATGGGCTGAATATTTGTCTTACTGTCTTCTTTTTGTCATATTATATGGCTGAGTGGGTACAATAAGTATGGGCCACCTTCTCTTTGTCCCTCTGCCCTTTTTGTCCTCTTCATTTTTAACCTCTTCCACCTGTCGTCTTTCTCTAGCAGTGCCTGTCCTTCCCATGCGGTCAAAGATCCTTAAGATGCATTCAAAACAGCCCAGGTACTAAATGTTTAAGAGCTTTCCTCAGCCATTGCTTTTATCCCTGGTAATAGTAAAATGAAGAAAAGAGCTGTCTCGATGATTAATATTCTGTATGTGGGCTGCCCTTATCTCTGTGGCACTGCTAGCAAAAGGGTAGCGATAGAGCTGCACCTGTTCTTTGTGAGAGGGCTGAGGTAGTATTGCCTTAAACTGGGTCTGTTTATGTGATGTAATGCAGTAGAGGACAGCAAATAGGAGTTTTTTGGACTAAAAAGGAAGCCTGTCAATATTCAGGATGAAAAGAAAAGAAAGAAGAAGAATTAGCCAAATATTTGCAATCCTTTTGGACTGCTTCCATCAGCCTCTCTTTTGTGTACATTTTTTTAAAGCATAAAATCATTTGTGTTCTAAATCTCTACCACTACCTGAAAATTGTTTTCTTTTTTTTTTTTCAAATTTTAAAGCCTAACTTGGATCATATAAAGTCAGTGCAAGGAAGGAAGATATCTAGAAAAGGTGCACATACTGAAGGTGCACTGGACAGCTAGTGCTGAGCTGCTGTCCTGATACAGCACGTGGGAACTCGGACACAGCAATTCAAACAGAATGAGGGAGATACCGTGCTCCTTTGAGTGGAAGTTTTGTAGCATTTTCAGGACCATTAATGCTGATCCCGTTATTTGACCAAACTTCACACTGTTATAATGCACTTGCAATGGGCCACTATTTTCTTCTGCTGCTTTTTTTTTTCGATGTTTGTTTTTCTTAAGCCTATCAGCTATTACTGTGATAACATGATTGCTCCTTAGTGTGTATGGAAAAAAATATCTAGATTAGGCCCAGATTTTACTGTGATACAGGACACAAGGGACAAGTGTCTAAAAAATGCATCTGAATGGGGCTTGCTAGTGGAAGCAAAGTGCAGAACGGGAGGGATGTCAGAGACGGGAGGGCAGGTTTCTTTGGTTTGTTTTCTATGGAGGTGCACAGTGAGAATCCTCCTGGAGGCAGGAGGACTCAGCTATGGTAGTCTGATCCTATAGACCTGCTGGTGGTTAGTGGTAGAGATTACAGAAGTTGGTGCTTCTCCAAGTTCCACTGGCACCTACTGCATGGTATCTGAACTGGAGAAGAGCTGTCATCAAGCGAACAGCGGCATCACCACCGAGACAGGCAAACTAAGAGGGGCTTTTTCATTCATTAATCTGGTATTCGCTACAGACTCTTATTCCATGAAATATTGGGGAATAATTTTTACTACCGTTTAAAGCTCTGATAGTTTTTATGTGTGCGAAGATTAATTAGGAATTTAAAAAGCTGCAAGTTTCTGCCTCTGTTTTTAAAAGAATCTTTGTCCTTTTCTCCCTACTTTGCATGAAATATTTTAGATCACATAGCCTGCAGACAGAAGTATAAATTTTTAAGGGTGAAGACACTAATGATATATTGCAATCATTATTACTACTCAGTTTTTACAACAGTGTTATGGAATAATATAAAAGAATCACCTAAACCAGTGTAATAAAGCACACATTGTTTGTGGGGCTCAAGAAATTTTTTTGGATGGTATTTCTTAAAATTCCCCAAAAATGAACATAAGACATAAAAAAAAAAAAAAATCAAATTGTTTACTGGTGAATAAATAGATTCACAAATGACTGGCGCCTATTTCTCTCTAAAAATGGGAGTAAAGTAAATAGTTTCTGTTTTTACAGTAAAAGAATTCTCAGCCAACAGGAAGAAATTAGTATTTTGCTTAGGAAAACAAGTGCTTTAGGCTGCAAATTTGACATATGCTTGTATTTTCTGGCAAGATGCTTTCCTCAGATTTCATGGGATACAGTTTTGCTCTTGGCTCTGTAGGATATGTCTTCCCTGTGCCTTTTCGGCATGCTCTAGGGATCCTCCTGTACAGTGAAAATGGAGTAGATGTGCAGAGTGGCTTTGAGAGCAGGGTCCGACTTGAGTGATGACCTTGGGGAACTTGGCGTGCAGGGCAAGCACAGAAACAAGTTGGAAGCAGTCACGCAGAACTGAGGAAAACATGAAAAATTCCTCCAGTTCTTAGAATAAAAATAATGCAGAGTATTACACATTCTTAGTACCCTGGCAGTCAGAATCCTAGGAATAAAGATGACAGGCATTGCTTAGGGCAAGGCTCCCTGTTAGAGCTCGGTGCCACGCTGCCTGGGTTAGGCACTACCTTGTATACATAGATGCCAAGCAAGCAGTAATTGGCAACATGCATGTTATAAAATCTAGCCACGATGCTTGTTGTTTTCTGGCAAATAGCAGCCTAGAGTAATGCTAGATAATAATTACATACCATGTTTTGCCTTATGAGAATGAATCCTTTTTTACGTACTGTTCTTAAAACTAGCTCCTAATTTGCCCAGTGTGTTAAAAATAATGCTAGTTTCAGTAAGAGCTAATAGCAGTATCACAGCATACACATCCAATGGTTTTCTACGTGTTTAAACTTAAATTTTAGCTATTAATGTGAAGACATTTGTGATACTATATCCCTTCATATTGTCTCACCAACAGTATTTGTGTTGTTGCTTTTAAGGATTCTCATTACATCAAAGTTCCTGTGACATTAGATACCGCACATACTCAAAATAATTCATAGATTTTGTTGTGAAAAACTTACTATAATTTAGATGGACAAAGTAGAGTGCAGGAAGGAAAACAGAAGTCACTGGATTTTATATAACTAACGGGAGGGTCACCTCCTTTGCGTTCAGAAAGTTAATTAAGTGCATTTCAGTTTCAAAGCGTTTTTAGCTCAGAAACAGACCAACTGTAAAGTCCAGGGGAATGAGATTTTTCTCTCTTCCCAGCATTTGGTGACATTTACAAGTTGATAAAAGGAATATTGGATTGCATCTGTTCCTGCTTCTTTGGGGCAAACAATTTTATTACTGAGGAAGAAAATACAGCAGCTTTTGAATCCCACGTGTTCTTACAGGCTGTATATGCTCCCTTATTTCTTGTGGCCTCAAAAGGGCATTTGCAAATTGTTACAATGAGTATCAAAGAACAGGGAAGTTGGTTGCCTAGAATTAAATTACTAACAGCTCCAGTGATTTCTGCATGTTGCTTTTTAAAGATCCTGAAATATGCTGCAGGATTGCAACAGACAGGGAGGGAGGTGTGCATCGGGGAAGACATGTTTTAGCTCTTTGCAAGGCAATATTACCCATGCTAATGGAACTGCCAAGCCAGTTTTAATCCTCCTCTCAGAAGCCTGATAGCAGAAGTGGGCTTCATCAGCTATTAACAGACTCTAGCGCCTCTCCGAGATCCAAATCTTGTTAGGCATTTAGCATGCCAGCAGGATGTCTGAATGCACTCAGGTCTGTGCTCAGATATAACAGTTTCATCTCACCCCAGCTGTTTCCAATAGGGATTTCTCTCTTTAAGATTGCCAAAGAAACAAACTGGGAGTCTATATTTCTACAGAGAAATCAGGTCAACTGATTCACGAAGTAAATGCAGTTCTTCCACTTTCCTTTGATCAAAATCATCTGCAGAGCAATTCATGCTTGGACAGATCTGTGACAGTCCCCTCCAGGTTTTCTCAAAACATTTAACATTTCTGATCTCTTCCTCCATTAGAAATATACAAGCAGTTAGGAGTAGTTTTATTTTTCCAGTTTTTCCACATCCTGTTACTTATAATCCATCTCTGGCTATGTCTGCCAGCAAAACTTCTGCCAGAATAACATTGTGCAGTTTTAAAATAGCAGCTTTTTCCTTTTTATATATAGAAGTAGTGGTCTTTATTTTTTTTATTTTTACCACCCTTGCCAAGCCATGTGCAGCAAGAGACTGCTAAGCTGGCTTCAAGTACAAATCATTTGGATGAGGGTTTCAAAAACCTAGTCAAAATACATATACTGAGATTTCCCTGTAATGGATAGAACTGATCCTGCTGCACATACACGACTATTCTGAGAACCTCTTTCCCGGGCATTACTTATTGCTAAATCTTAGGAGTACCGCTGTCATCTTCTGTCATGTCTGAGAGCAATTTGCCTAAAGAGTATAAATGGTTTTCTTTTTCTAGCTCCTCACTCTCAGTCCCTTGAAGAGAAACTGTTCATGGATTTTATTGTATGCTAAAGGAGGAGGTGTTTTGTCATAGGCACTGTTAATGGTTGGTAGTTTTTTCCTATTGCATAGTGGATCTGCTTCTTAATACCAGAAAATGGAGTGAAGCACAGAGAGGATTATGTACACGAGGAATTTTTTCATTAAAAGTTAGTTGCTAATTATTAATGAAAAGAAAATGCACGTCCTGTAGGCCAGTCAGCTTCAGGAACAGTTGGCAGTCTGTATCAAGACAGGTAGCAAGCTAGGTAAGCTGTCCAACACTATGGGTGCTTCACTTCTTAAAAAACAAACTGGAGTGCACAGAGCAGGAGAGCAGCAAGCTTTTTTGAAGTGCTAGAACCCTGGTTGTATCCAAGACCCTGTGGATAAACGTTTGCTTCAGTCCAGATGAGCATGTCCACCACTGTGTGTGTCACTGGTGCTAGGAGTAAATAAGCCCCCAAGAACTACTTCTGCTACAACTGCAGTGAACTGTGCTGTGAATTTCTGACAAGTTCCTAAGTGATGAATAGTGTGCAAAGTTTGATTCTAGAGGGTAATGTTTAATCTTGCTCTATGAAATAAAACTTAGAGAAGACATGGAAAATCTTCTTTGTTAGCTAGAGATAAATAATTCAATAGCTTCAATATTATTTTATACTGACTATAATAATATATCTGATTTATACACTGACCTTTTCTATTAATATCAGCATATTTACATCTGACTTGTTCTGTAAAAGTTCTAGCAGTACTGTTAAGTTTGCCCTAGGAAAGATTAATGTTTTTAAAGTTAAGCTACTCTGGAAGAGAGGTATTCTGGATACTAAGTTTTTATACTCATTAACAGCTGACACAGCAGATACCTTACTTGTTTATAACACACCAGCTTTTTGGAACCTGTTTACCGTTACTCAAGTTGCTTCTGCTTAATTCAGTGCAAGATGTTTGGTGTTTAGCATTTTTGATTGCTGCAGAGAAGGTCACAAGTAGTGCTGGGTTTTACATAAAATAAATTCTGGCTTGCACTCAATAGTACCTTCATGAGACCTACTGTAGCTTCTATAACCAGTACCTTGCTTTTGGTTTCAGTGGGAAACAAAATCATGAAAATGTGAATACATTTTTAAATTATGCATTTCTTTGCTTGCTTTCAGCTTCTTGGGCTGTTTTTTACACCTTTTCATTTTGGAAACAGGAGGCTGTAATTCCTAGCTTTTATGTGGAAGGAAGCATTACTTCCTAACACTACTTGTTTGTGAGAAATTAGCTGTTAAAATCATGCCAAAATGCAAATGAGAGGGCTGAGCAGAATGGCAGGAAGTTAATCATAGTACTTCACATTCTTGCAACCTGCCAGGGTTGGAAATAGTTCCGTACTCCTTGGAAGGCTGCGGATGTCAACTGTCGGGGTAGCCGTGTTTTGGTTTAGTACTGTCTGTTTATTGAAATATCTGGACAGAAAGCACAGAATTCTTTGAGGCTTTTCAAGATAATAACTGAAATAGTTGAAGCTAATGTACAGTCAGAATTTGATTTGAGATTTGATTATTTTTATCCAAATAATTGCACATGGGAAGGCAAGAGGGAGCAGAGTTAAAGAATGGGAACAGGATTCTACCAAACATTTGGTGGAGTAAGAGATATGGTGAAATACAGGTAAATACTTGGTTCTGAAGCATAACAAACCCATGACTTTATTAAGAAGGGGTCTGTTTTCCCCTCTTATAAAGTATAAAGTAAAGTAATAATGTCTTATTTTGGTACCACTGTTGCAGTTTGTTCCTAGTGGTGCTTCCAATCCCATTTGGCACTGAAGCTGGGAAGCAAAAGCTTTGCCTTAAAATGTCAATAAATGGTAGTTTGTAACTATTCCTAAGAAAGCAGGTGGGCCCTGGCTGGGCTGCGCTTGAGCAAAGCCCGCAGCAAGCAGGACTGCAGCCTCTGCGCTGCCGTGGTGCCACACTGCATCCCTGCACCACGGCCAGCTCTGGAGCGGCGCAAGGAGCCGGTGCAGGATGAGACTTCTACAAGTTTGTGCTTAAACTTGTAATAATCATAGTGACATGTTTACCTAAATAAGTCCTTAATACTGAGATACGGAGAACTGAGAAAGAACAAGATAAGAAATGTGGATTATAAGAAATGGGCCTGCTTCTGCCTTGGGGAATGCAGTCCAAAATAAATAAATAAATAAAAGGTTTGCAGATGCTAGAAATGTGTATTATATACATGTCATGTTAAGAAGAGGAGATAAAATGGTTCCTAAATATAAGGAGCATTCTTTTTTTCCACAATATATTGAGGTTGATGGCCTTTCAGATACGTGCAAATAGAATTCCCCAATAACTTGAATCCAGAGCTATTTGTAAAGAATAAAAATATTACTGCTACTATAGGTAGTCTCCATAAAGGCTTTAAGCAGGATACGACTCCTGAAATACGGAAGCTTCTGTTGACTTCCTCGGAATTGTCTCCTTTGAGGGTTAAATCCACATGTCTATTTATAGAAAGCCTTTTTCTTTGTGATTAGATGTAATGATGTGACTATATAAAGACTTCTAGTGAAGAGGAGATAAAAGGGAGTGAATGATGCTAAATAATGACAGGTTGTTTCTGTAGTCATGGCAAGGGATGCAGTTAGCATACTAACAGCAACTGACTGACGAGTGGTTCACTGTGATTTATAATGTTATAAAACAACAATAACAAAAAACTTTTATTGGAAGGACTTTTTAACTGGACACTTTATAAGAGATAGGGGTGAGGTCTGTTCAGGTGAGTCTGTGTAATCACATTTTTAGGAATTACATACATTTGAAGTGGAGTTAAATATATGTAGAAGTAATTAAGCAGAAATATCATCTGTATTTTAATGTTGTTTTATCGTGATTATCGTATTTAACTGTGTGACTTGAAAACAGAGCGAGAAAAAAAATCTAAATGCTTCCCCAAGCAAACCCCATCTTCCTGCACTGTCCAGAAGCAGCACACGGTTCATACCTACATGTAGCCACTTACTGACAGTATCTTCTACTAATTATTATGCTAATGAATTAAAAATATTTACTTAAACCCCCAAGGCATCTATCTGTCCTTCAGGCTAGGAGCAGGGGATTATATGGGCTGAGGAAATATGCTGGATTTAACAAAGGCTCTCTGCAACTTTGGTACGGGAGAGCTCAGATAGAAACACTTCTCTGCTGCGCAGCGGCTTGACAGCTTAAATGCCACGAGCAGGCGTGCAAAAATCTCCGAGCGGAAAAACTCAATAGGCTGCCTAAGGGCTCCGGGCTGGCACGGGGGATCGATGCTGCTCGGGCAGGTCGGGCTGGCCGTGCCCCAGCGCGGGGCGGGCGCCGCGCAGGGCTCCCGCGCGCGGGACGCGGCTCGCAGCTCTAGGCGGGCAGAGTCGCGCCCGGAGCGCGCTCGGCTCCTCTCCCCCGCGCCCGAGCAGCCTGGAGCCGAGAGCCCCGCGGGGAGGCGCGCGCTCCCCTCGCGGCAGCCGGCGCCGGCGGGAGCCCCCGTTTTATTCCGCTGAAGCTGCTGAACGCGGATCGCGCTCCGCCACCGGGCGCCCCGTTCCCGGGCGCCGCAGCCCCGCGCCCACCCGCAGCTCGGCTCCCGCCCCACAAAACTTTCCGCCGGCCCAAGGGCCGCGCCGGGGGCGCGCGGGGCCCCGCGCTCGCTGCCCGCCGCCGCTCCTACCTTCCAGCACGGAGCACAGGTTGCGCAGGGCCATGGTCCCCCGGCGGTGTCCCCGCGGCGGCGGCTTCAGAGACGCCCCATGGCCGCGACCGGGGCCCCCCGCGAGGGCGCTGTGGCCGCGGCTACGGC